>KK116926.1:92283-143664 GCA_000611955.2 Stegodyphus mimosarum
CCAGTCTCTAGGATTATGATTTTATTGAACTCATTATATTTTTATGAGTATTTTTTTAGTGTTTTTTTTTTGTTTGTCACGGCACTAGGAGAGGTTGAGTTTGCAAGTTAAAATTTAAAAATAATAATAAAAACCCGCAAATTTTTTCTTATTTAACACCATCTCCACAGTAACCTATTTCGTCTTCCGCACATCCCTATCGCCAGTCAGGTCTCTCCATAAAGGTGAACTATAGTTATATTATTTACCAGTGTTATTTATTAGAAACATTGATTTTTATGTTGATATTTTTGGTGTTGCGGAACCGATTAATTGGATCTCCATTATTTTCAATGGAGAAGTTTGTTTCTAGATAGGAGAAATTTGCTATACGAGGTCAAAGATGGAGTTAATTAAACTCGTATCTCAAGGTTTCACTGTGCTGTGAACATGGTTTGTCCACTACCAATATGTACCCCGAAGGAACAAGGACAGAAATAACCGCGGCTGCTGGCACCAGACTTGGCCTCGGAATGATCCTCGTTAAAGGATTTAGAGAGTATTCATTCCAGTTACGGGATCTCAAAAGAGTCGTGTACTGTCATTTTTCGTCGTTACCTCCCCGTTCTGGGAGTGGGTAATTTGCACGCCTGCTGCCTTCCTTGGAAATGGTAGCCCTTTCTCAGACTTCCTCTCCGGAATCGAACCTTATTCCCCGTCACCCGTAACGGGTGGTAGACATGTAACTTACCATCGACGTTTGACAAGGCATACACTTGAAAGGTACGTCGCCGGGACGAGCCCATGCGATCAGCCCAAGGTTATACAAAGTCACCACATAATACGGACACGAGTTCCGATTGCTTTTGGTCTAATAAAAGCGCTCCTCCCCAGAGGATCGGAGCTCTGCTGCATGTATTAGCTCTAGAATTGCCACACTTATCCAAGTAGTAAGGTACGATCCAAGGTGATGATCAAGTTCAGAAAGATCGAGAGATGATAGTAGTAAAGCGGCAAATTACCGTCGAGTATTTGCAGAAAACCTATTAGTAGGTTTTCTGCAAATTAGCTTCGTTCTTCGTATGAAGTTATTGATGATAAACTCTGCATCTATAAATACATATACGAGATGAGTGCCAAGAGAGCTTATTGCAAAGCACAAGATCTTTGAAAGATCAAGAAACAATTAACGATCTCGTTGGGATGGTGCTGGAACATCATATGGATCCCCTTCTTTCGGTATCATGTCTTCAGACTCAAGAGGGCATTCATTTTCTATCGACAAAGATGTATGGTTATAGTCGTATACTTCCAATTGCCATCAATATATGATCTCACATATATATATATATATATATATATATAATATACAAAATCTGATATATAACTTCTTGATTCCTTTATGGAACTCATTTTTGGAATGCTATCAGAATCTCTGGTTACGGATCTTTTCAATCTCATGAAATGACCTTTGAGATAAGGTTTCAGGAACGAAAGAGAACGTAGTCTGCAACTGTTCTTTGTGAATAACATGGTTGGTTGAGAAGTGTGACACATTTTGTTAACGGAAACTGCTTCACAAGAATGGAATTACTATGGGATGGCGCAATGTAGTGAAGCCGACAACAGTTATTCGATTGTCGTTTATCAGGGCTAATTTGCTTAATTCTCTCGGTAAGTTTATCCATTACATTTTTATGAAATATATAGTTCACCATCTGTTCCTCAGGAACATATTCCGTTTCAATTATCTCTTTCCAATCCAAGGTCACCAACATGATCTTTATTCGAGATTTCTGATACCAAAATTTCTGTGATCGTAATGAACCTTTCTCAGTTCAAGCAGATGAATGCTCATGATCCGTAAGACAAAACGACAAAGAATCCAGTTTCATTTAGAGTCGCAGTTTTTTGGATCACATCATGGCATTCAGAATTCGATCTTTCTGTTTTGTAGTCAATGTGTGGAGAACGATTATTTTTATTTCTTCAAAATCTTCCACGACAATTTTGTGAGCAGTGTCTTTGCTAATTAGCTCAGCAGTTGTCTTTCGAAGATCCCCCAGGGGGTTGACTCAGAAGAATTCCTGGGAATTACTGGCTAGGACCTGTACTTAGGCAGTCTCAACCACGGGGATATATAATTTGACTTCACAGGACTAGAACCCGAGTTTATTCTTAGATTGGTTTACGCTTGGCAGGGACCGTATTGGTACTGTCGTGTCTCTTCCTCTGTCTGTAGTGGAGCTATATTGTTGGATTTCTTTGGTCGTCCGAGGGGAAACGTCCCTATTGGTGGGGTCGGGTGATGCCGCATGACGTTGCATCCCGACTCGGTGGGACTCGTCGGCTTTACCGGTTGGATCGCGGCCCCGAGGATTGCCTCTGGGGGCCAGGATGTTAGTCTGTCTAAGGCGATCCTTGAGAATGCCAGGTAATAGAGTCCTGGTTTTCCGGTGTAACTGTCAGTCGAAGAGAGGGATGGCGGGTTTTTAAAAGCAATTTTTCAGTGTTCTTGCCTGTTTGAGACTGCTAAGGGTGACGATTCATCACCAACATCTTCGTTTCCATTAAGAAATATTCCCTACCAAGGAGAACGCATTGGATCCTATTTTATTGCTTAATCCCTGTATGTTCTGTAAAAAATTTCAGTTGTCTCCGTTACTGTCTTCCCCCGCTTCCCAGCAAACATTTATTGCTATTCTTTGCCCAGCTTTCAAATCGACGACGGCACTGAATCAAATGATTAATTCCGTAGAAAATTCTGCCCGTAAGCAGCCATTATTTTAGGAAAAGCAAGTTGAGATGCTAAGATAATAAATACTAAATATTGTCAATTATCGCTTAAAAGCGCTGCTGGAATTTCTTAAGAATATTGGACCTAAGATTGTGTAGGTTACTGTGTATGTTTGCTTTAAATCCATAACAATAATTTTTGTATAACGTTTGCAAATTTATAGAACTTTCATGCACAAATTTTTACTTTCGTTATGTTTTAAACAGCACTTATTTTGTTACGGGAAGGATAGTTTATTCTCTGATGGTATTTTGCATTCAAATACTTGCCTTTCTTTTATCCCCTTAAATGATATTTCATTTTTTAAACATATTTATATTATAAGGTATTTCTCCCGCCTTCTTCGCCTGCCTTCGTGGTGTAGTGGTCTGCATGCTCGACGCGTAACCGAGAGGTCCGTGGTTCGATTCCCGGCGAAGGCTTTGCTTATTTTTCACCTCTCCTGCTTCGTAATAACCTAATGTCTCTACACTGGCGCCCGAACTATAAAAAGGTGGTGGATGATGATTCTCCACCACCGCGATTTGGCGATTGGGTCCCAAAAACCCCAGTCGCCCTTTGAAAGGGGGAGTATGTAAGGTATTTCTCCCACCTTCTTCGCGTGCCTTCGTGATGTAGTGGTCTGCATGCTCGACGCGTAACCGAGAGGTCCGTGGTTCGATTCCCGGCGAAGACGTTGCTTATTTTTCACCTCTCCTGCTTCGTAATAACCTAATGTCTCTACAATATTACATACTTACTTGGATCGAAACTGCAGTTAGCATGAAAAGAAACTAACCAGTTGTTAAACTGGTAAACGAAGCATTCAGGATGAAGATTAAAATTAATTACAAAATTAAATTTAATTCCCAAAATATAATTACCTATTACTAGAAGTAAATTTGCTAAGATGATTTCTTGAAGGAAACAGAAGTAACTGGTGATAGCATTTATGGCGACGGCAATGCACGATTTGACGACTGGCGACTTTTTGCATGCAGTGTAAGGCAACCTGCAATAGATTTTCCTAGGAAATTCCATTCCGAAAGTTAATTAAAAACAGCACTTCCAGATATTCAGTTTGATTTCGATGGCAGTTTCCCAGCTGCTTTTCTCTTTGGGATTTTACTCGAAGATCTTACTCATTGTCTGTAAGTTCCACGAGCCTCTTGAAAGAAAATGGTACATGTCCACTGAAACAGCCTCCTTCGTATAATACTAGAGGGGAAAAAATACGTGACAGGTATACTTTACAAGATAAATTTTCGATGTCAAGAATAAAATTTCTGTGTTACAAGAAAAATATTGATTTATTTACATGGAATGGTATATGATTTCCAAACACCAATCGCCACCTTCAGGTGTAAATAAAACAACAGCTGAAAATATGGCATTTTGCAATGCCCGCATGCTCCCGAACAAGAAGTAAAAAGTGATGCGCCGCTCGCAGTAATTAGAGCTATAAATCCGCATACATGATGAACCTTTGGGCTGACAATCTGTTGCCAACAAGATCCATGTTACGCGCCTTTTGAAATTTGATAAGCATACATTAGCCCAGTGAACTCAAATTGCATGCGGGTCAAATGCACAATTTAAAAACTGTTGAAGGCACATTTTTTCCCCTTTTCTTTCACAATATAAAATATTTTAAATAAAATTCAAATTGATACGGCTACATTTTACATAGATGACCAGTTACAGTTATTCAATTACCTTTATACACAATTAAATTACAATAACCATTACAGGTATACAGGGACCGGATCAAAATGTCTCCAAGTTTGTCGACTTTAGCGATTTGCCGCCAAAACCCTCACCAGTTTGGCGCTTCGATTGTGAAAACGTTTGTAGCCTTAGAGAGAAGTTGTTAGAAATTATCTTCATCACGAAGCGCAGATGCTCATCGGTTAATTTGTTTCTTAATTTTTCAACTCTGACTAAAAGTTGTTCATGTATTTTTACGCAAAGGGATTATTCTTAGTGCAAAAATTCTTTGCTCAGCTTATTGAGTTTTTGACAAGAACGAAGAAAAGTTCAAATCTTTGAATAAAATTTCTATCACACTGTAAATTAATCAGCTCCATTTATGGATTTGCGATGCGTTATTCATGCGCGTTTTCAATGGAAATGAAAATAACACAAACTCGGACTTAAAATAACTGAAACCTTGAAATATTTGCAATACCATATTTGCAACAAATGCATTATTGAAATGTAATCGTGGGCCGGATGAAACTGCTTTGGGAGCCGGGAGTTTAAGACTACTCTGTTAGCAAATTCGCGCCCCATTCGGCTTCGAGAGAGTCTTGACCATTTGCTGCACTTTATTCGATTGTTTGATATTTTAAAAACCCTCTGACCGGACAGGGTTTTCGCTAAGAAAGCACAAATTTCCCTAAACACTACTACCAGAAAAATTTATTTTCTTGATTTAGTGTAAAAAATTTCCTGCCATTTTATACCTGGATTTATGTACTTTTAATATATTGCCTTAATTTCTTTGACATATTTTAATATGCAGGTATATATACGTTCTAACAGATATCACAAAAAATATTCTAGACCGTATATATACGGCTTTGCCGGTTAGAGGGTAAATATCATAAAATATCAAATATGATACACTCACGTTTGTGAAAATTGCAACACCAAGAAGGAATCGTCATAATTGAATGCAATTTAATACACAGTTGAGTGGTAGTGGTACAAATAAATGATTAAATGTTCAAAGCAAACAAACAAGAACAAGAGATCAGAATCAGTATTTTGTGTGGCCACCACGCGCCGCAATAAGTGCTGCTACACGACGTGGCATGGAGTCAAACAAAGTTTGAATGTCTGACTGAGGAAGAGCATTCCATATCGTTTGTACGCGTACCCAAAGTTCGTCTGCAGACGCAACAGGACGAGGATCACGAGCAAGACGCCGACCAATGACATCCCACACATGTTCAATTGGCGACATATCCGGGGAACACGCAGGCCAAGGAAGAAGCTGTACCTGCTGCGCTGCAAAGAAGGATTTAACAATCCGAGCAGTATGAGGGCGGACATTGTCCTGTTGAAATACAGCGCCTGGCAAGCTTTGAAGGAAGGGAACAGCTTCGGGCTGTAGAACTTCACGGATATACCGGTTGCTGTTCAGATTGCCCACAATTCGTAGCAATTGAGATCGTCTATGATATGCTATGGCGCCCCAGACCATAACTCCGGGTGTTCGTCCACTGTGGCGTTCGATAATGCACTCCGGAAGGTGGCGTTCACCGGCATAGCGTCTGACACGAATGCGGCCATCATGGTACCACAAATTAAAGCGGGATTCGTCAGAAAACACGACATGCTGCCAATCAGCACGCCAGTCTCTATGCTGATTGGCCCATTGTAGCCGCAGGCGGCGATGGTCGTGCGTTAGGGGGATCCTGTATAAAGGAGTCCGTGCGCGCAGTCCACACTGCAGCAGACGTCTACGAATTGATGAAGCACACAATGAAACACCTGTAGCTATTGACCACAGTGCTGCCAATTGTCTAGAGGAAGCTGTACGGTCCGTCCGCGCCATGCGGACCAGGTGTCTATCATCGCGAGCTGACGTCACATTTCGGGGTCCACTCCCGGATTTCCGAGTTGTCCGACACTCGTCCGTCCACTGCTTCCAAACGCGCATCACTGTGCTGCTGTTACGTTGCACACGAGAGGCTACTGCACGATACGACAATCCAGCTTCACGAAGGCCGATGATTCTCCCTCGTTCAAACTCTGTAAGTTGTTCAAATCTCGCTCTCTTTCGTCGACGAGGCATAAGTACAGATTGAGTTAACGTTTACCACTAGCAGATAACCACCGATAACCATACACGCCTCGCTACAGCCGTCTATTTATTCGGATCCATCAGCCGTTCAGAGGGCGCTGCTCAGCATACGCATGCGCTACGGATTTGCAATTCTAATCATTTGCATATCATGCGCTACTTTGCATTTCCTGAAAATTTCAGCTCACTCGCGTAAGTCCTTCATGGTGTTGCGTAAGTCCGCGTAAGTCCTTCATTGGTTGTTTTCACAAACGTGAGTGTATTTAAATGATAGTTGGATGTTTGTTTATGGCTCGTATATGTCGTTGTGTGTATATATCGGTGCATGAATATGATTTTTAATAGGCATCTTTTTTTCCAATAGTCATCCAATTCTATGCATATGTTTAATAACAGGATATATGTAAATGATTATGTAAGTGCTTAATTGTAGTGTACGCTGTGGAACATAAAACCAGTGCTCAACTAAACAGTTGTGGGAACCGGACGATACCCGATTTGTCATAAAACGCTGTCGGGTGTCCGTCCTTGCATTCACCTGTGTGATATTTTCGGTAATTTTGTCAGCTCTGAGTGTTCTGTGCATATTCTTGGCAAAAATCTTCGTGACAGCTTAAAGTCCTGATCTTGAACAGGAAGCTGAATGCAGCTATGTTCTGTGGTAGAATATTGTGATTCGGTGGGAGAAGAACTGCACTTGAACAGGATTTAAAATCCTCTTTTATTAAATCACAATTATGTACAACCACTTCCCAACTCGGGAGGGATACAGAAAGTAGAGACCGCATTTGGGTCTAAAAGGGAACAATCAAATAAATTTAAACTAAAGCTAAATAGAAATTAAATCAGTCGTGGCTCACAGAGCTATAACGCGAGGTTGGCCTCTAAACTAAATGGTGCGTAGCAAGATTTAACTAATACTGACGCACTTGGAATTACTTCAATAAGTAATCACGTAAAGCGCTATGGCTTAGAATTTAAATGCTAGCTTCTCAGGAGAACGTCGAATAGCATGACCGTGGTCTGAGACTAAAAGCTCTCTCACACTGAGAGGTTTCTACCTCCAATTTAAATACTCCTTGGCTCCACTTCAAATTAGCATAAAGCTGAAAACGCGCGCTTATTCAAACGGGAAGTTGAAATGAGAACAAACAGATAGAAAAGTATAAATTAAAATAAAACTTTGTTAGTTTAACTAAAACCTTACAAAGCAACAACAACAACAACAGAGAATGATTTCGGAGAAATCGCTAAGAAATTTAAACTAATTACTGGCAGTGTGAAAACATTAGCTAAACATCGTCTTAATTTTAATCAAAGTGAAAGAAGGGTGGGTCCTTTGTTCTCTGATGCCTGGGACTCGAAGAGAGATGATTGGTTATCATGATCTGCTAACAATTTTTGTTGCTTCGCGCGGGCAAACAACTTTAGTACAGAGACTGTTTGCACATTTTTAGGCTATTTTCGTTGTATCTACAGAAATATTTTACCTACAGTTTTTGTTTCAAATGTTCTACTTAACAACCCTTATTCTTCATTAGCTTTTTATATCGTAACTTCCGAGACAATAAAGCCTTTTGTAGTATCCGAAGAGCTATTTTATCCCATTTCTCTCGAACAGCTTTCCAAAGTCCAAGGAGTGTCGTAGAACCATTTTTTTGGACAATCCCTTTTTTTAAAAGTCCAAAAGCGCAAAAATCCATGGGTGATCATCGGAAGCTTCAGTATTAATATGAGTAAAGCTCATGGCCTTGACATCCCCCGTTTCTTGTTCCATTTTTCCAGGAAATTAACAGTGGCTGCTTGTTTTGTCTTGATGCAGTTCTACTGATGGATGGCACTGTGGGTAAAGCGGTGATACTTCATTCATAAAAACTGGCGATAAAAGTTCCTGATAGTATTTGGAGTTAATCTTGACATTTTTTCGCACTCTCTTTATTTTTAACTTGCCATTATGAGAAAAACCAGCAACCATCATGAATCCCTTCGAAAAACTTTCTTTCGATTCTTTGATCAAGTACTTAAATTTTTTTCTCCCCTTTTATGACAATAAATGGCTCTTTTTTGTTACAATCATTTAAATACACCCACTCTTCATCTATTGTGACAATTGTTTTCCATTTTTCTTAGGATAAGTGTTTCTCATATAGAATTCTGCAGCGTGTCCCGCGTCGAGCGATATGTTTCGGAAGAAAACGATGCACATTGCGTTTTTCGCTTTCTTAAGATTTAAATCGACGTTTATCACTTTGTTTACAGTGAACACCGAGCATTTTAATGATTTTGGAACTGTCCTTTGACTACGGGGATTTTCTTTTAACATTAAACAACGTACCTTTGCAATAGCCGAAGATGTCCGTTTTTTTCCTTGGATACTTGTTTGGAATTTTTGTCCCACTGGAGGCTCCAATTGCACGTTTTTTTCCTTTCTTTTTGATGATATTACCTATCGACGCTTTAGACATCACAAAACCGTGACTCTCACATCGTTTTTGGATAACGGAGTATGCATATTTCTCTTCGGAAAGAGCGTCAATGTAGCCTTCGAACCACTGCTTTGTTAAATTCGGCATTTTGAATAAAAACAAAACTTTCAAGCCACAGACGATAATACTGACTTTTAAAAACATAGTACAATTGCAATGACTTCTTTTGCAGCAAACGATTTTTTATTACCGCTTACTATTGAGAAACTGAAAAATAATCATTGTAAAATGTAGTGGTGGTACTAAAGTTTTTCAATTTTTGTTTAGATGGTTCGCGTTAGTCAAACATTTTTCTCCACTCTCTTTATTTTTTAATTGCCGTTATATGAAAAATAAGCAAAAATCCTAAATCCCATTAAAAAACCTTTCTTTAGCTTTTTTGACCCATGTGTTAAGTCTTTTTCTCTTGTTTGATGATAATAAATGGATCTCTTTTTACTGCATTCCTTTAAAGATACCCAAGATCTATCCATTGCAGCAACGTTTTTCTATTTTTGTTTGGAGAAATATTTCTCATAAAGAATTCTACATTTGACGCTACGTCGCGGAGAAAGACATGCACATTATATTTTTTCGCCTTTTTAGGTCTCAAATCAGCATTAATCACTTCGTCTGCAGTTGGCACTGAGTATTGTAATGATTTTGCAACTGCCCTTTGACTTGGCAGATTTTTTTAAACATTAAAAATGTCTTACTTTTGCAACATTCGAAACATTCCGTTTTACCTTGGATACGTATTCGGAACAATATTTCCCCTCGAAGCCAAACTTTGACTTTTGTTTCCTTTTTTTTTTTGACAGTTTTACCTATCGTAGTTTTATATATCGAAAACCCATGGCTTCACACACTTTTTAACATACTTCACACACTTTCACAGCACTTTTTAACACCTAGATAAGAAAAATTGTCTTCGAAAAGAGCACAGACACAGCTTTCCTTTCATCGCTTCTTTCAAAAGTGCCATTTTGCGTGAAAACAAAGCTGTCAAATAGCGGATGATAATTTATTCTTGAAAAAGTATAGTTGCAGTTAAAAAAAAATTCCAAGCTGACGACACTTTGTTTTGTATAGCAAAGCCAAATCGTATAAAAAATGTGTCAACAGCCTGTATACTAATGTAGCGTGTGGATCTATGAACCTGTTGGATATTTCTTTCGCATTTCCGTCGTTAATATTTATTTGTATCACGGAAGAAAAAAAAGCCATTTAGCTAACCCTATAATAACTCCAAAATATTTCTTGTTAACGTTTGAGCAGGCCGTGCTCTCTGTGCCACTACACATGCAATGGTCACTGTCGCTATGTGTGATACGCATGTAATCTGCCGCCAATGAGGCTTATCACACAACTCATAGATGCATTATGCTTCCGAATCTGTGGCTACAAATAGTGCGAGTGAACCCACCACTTTATACTCTCAGCTTTGTGTTTGGGGGCGGTTTCGAAATGCAGTATGTACTAGAAACTATAATTAGAGGAGCCAAACGGCGCTGTAGGTCTGACTTCCTTTCTATTCCGTCGCCACGGAAACCGCGAACTATATTCAGGATGCGTCAGAAAAATGTATACACACTTTAAACTGCGGTAGAAAGCTTACTTTCCAATCTACAGTTTTAAATTTCTGAGAAAAATAGGGCTATCGTCCGATTTCAAAATAAATAAACTTTCTGGTCAAACTGAATGTTTCAAATGGTATTTAAGTAAATGGTCAAACTCGTACTCGATATATGTCTCAGTACGAGTCACGAATGATTCTGTACTTCGAACCAAAGTGTCCAATGGGATATCTGCGCAAACCGCTTGAATCTCATCCCAAAGTTTGTCAAGGTTATATAGTCTACGACGGTACATTTCATATTTTACTGTATAAGGTATTTCTCTCGCCTTCTTGGTAGTCCTTCATGGTGTACTGGTCAGCACGCTCAGCGCGTGTTCGAGAGGTCCGTTGTTCGAGTCTCGGCGAGAGCATTGCTCATTTTTAATCACTCCAGCTTCCAAAATATCCTAATGTCTCTACAGTTCTGCCCGAACTGGGTGGTGGATGATGATTCTACACCACCAGGATTTGGCGATAGGATCCCCTAATCCCCAGTCGCCCTTTGAAAAGGGGAGTATATAAGGTATTTCTCCCGCCTTCTGAGCATCTTTTTGTGGTGTAGTGGTCAGTACGCTCGGCGCGTATTCGAGAGGCCCATGGTTCGAGTCCTGGTGAAGGCATTGCTGATTTCTGCACATCTCCTGCTTCAAAAAAGTCTAATGGCTTTACAACTGTATCCTATAAAAATTGAGTGAGATAAGGTCTGGAGAGCGTGCAGGAAACTCGATTGGTTCCCTGCGTCCTATCCACTGGCCTGGTACATTTTGATCCAGCTATTCTCGCACATCCCTATCATAGTGGGATAGGGAGCCATTTTGTTAGTAATAAAACTTGACATTACTGCATATTGCAGAAAAGCAGGGAGAATGGAATCAGCAAGCACTGTTAGGCACTTTTCTCCAGTTGAATTACCTTCAAAATGGAAAGGCCCAATGAGTACCCTAGAAGAAAAACCACACCACACCACACATTTATACCGGACAAAGTCACAGCCTTTTCAACAATAATGTGGGGTTTACCTTCAACCCGGTACACACAATTATGCCTATTGACTATTTCGTTAAGTTTAAATTCTGCTTCATCCGGCTAAACAATGCTACCCATAAATCCCGCTTCACGTGTAACCATCTCCTGAACTCATTTATAAAATTGTACCCAGCTCATTTATAAAATCGCCGCTCCAGACCTTACTCCGCTCGATTTTTATTATGGAGTACAGTAAAAGATGAGTTGTAGTATCGTAAACCACGTGACCGTGACACATTTTGGGATGAGATTGAAGAGGTGTGCGCAGAAATTCCATTGGACACTGGTGCGAAGTACGGAATCGGTCGTGACTCGTTCTCAGAAATGTATCGATGCTGTAGGCCACCATTTTGAATGTTTACTTTAAACATCATTTAGAACATCAGTTTGACCAGAAAATACACTTATTTTTCAATTTGGATTATAGCCCTTCCCACAAATTTAAAATTTTAAAATAAAATAAAAAAAATTTTTAAAAATAAAATACTGTATAGTAAAATTAAAATTTCACAAATATAAAATTAAATAAATAAAATTTCTAACCATAAATATAAAAAATAAAATTTACAAAAATAAAATATCACAAATATAAAATTTCTAACCACAAATTTAAACTTGTAGGTTAGAAAATAAATTTTCTATGGGAGTTCAAAGTCTGCATACATTTTTCTGACTCACCCTGTATATAACTGGATTTATAAGTGTATTCTTGTCGTCATGTATTTGTGTGCGTGACGTAAATAAAATTCGATAAAATGTTATGGATAGAATTGATCTCGTCTGACAGGTAAGAAGCTTTGATTATATTATTTGTTTTAAATACTGAATTGAAACCCTAAAGTAATTTTAGGTGTAATTGTAACACTTTGCGCTTGTTACTTTAGTTACCTGCTCTATCGCCCCCGAAAGTTTTGTGGCAGTTGCCGAAAAATCCAATAGCATTTCTTGATAATAAAATTCGAACAAAACTTTGTCCGAATTTAAAATAGTAATGGATTTTTTTTTTACATTTTAGCTTATTTATACAGTAGATCTGTTATTACATTTATTCTGGTCTGTTTATATTCCTCGCAAGCTTGTGTATGTAGGCCGAGAATAGGATGAATTATTTGAAAATAGTTACTCGTAGAAAATTTTGTTGGTTCAATAACAGAGAACATTGTAAAGAATTAAATAGTTAGTAGAGTTTGTTATTAGTCCAAAAACACATGCACTGCACGAAATAGCGAAATTAGCGTAGGTATTCTTTTAGGAGAAATCTTATAGTAGGACTTTTGTATGCAGTGTATTTATTTACTTTATCTTTCACTTGACAGCAAAAAATAATAGTAATGAAAGTTTTTTTAATTAATTTCGCTGGTGTATCTAATAACTTTTTATGCAAAATATTCTGCTGATATTTTCATAAGAGTTCCTTAAATGTTTCAATCTTATTCATCCTTTTCTTTTCTTTTTCCTGCACTATATTCCCCCTTCCCATATATTGCGATTAGTTCCTCTGTATAAAAACCTAATTAAAAAATATTATAGTGTTGTATTGAGTAATTCTTCAGCTGTGGTTATGTTTCAATTAGACATATGTACCAACAATTCAAATTTAATGTAAAATGCAAAAAAGGAGGAATGCAAACAAAGCTCAGAAAGATGCCCTCTTCAGAATTCTATAATCCGCACAATCTTGGGTGCGCGAGATATCTGTGTTCTACTGTATCGAAGTAAGTTGTGGATCTTTTACAATTATCACCTTTACGATTCGAAAAAATAGCTAATTCGCTAAACTTCATCAACCTCGAACCCCTAACTGAAGATTGACTTAAATCTCACCAGCTAATTTTTTAAACTAATATTCGCATTGATTCCCAAAACCTGCATTACAGTTGAGAACTTTCAGTTCTGGCTCTACCGATGGAGTGAAGATACAATTCCTACAGCTTACATAATCACTGATATAGTGAAATTTATTCCACGTATTTTAGTCACTTGCACAAGCATGACAATTAATCACAAGAGGGTAAAAAATACACCTATCATTGGCATAACATATACGCTCGTCTGACGACAACCACAGACCTTGCAACTTGCTTTTTTCAAGGTCCACGATGACAGGCTGAATTTGTCAACTGCCAGCTACTTTTGTTCAAGAAGTACCCGGGATTTCAGCAGCGCTTTATTTTTACTTTTTTCTTCGAAAAAGTGATTGGACATTTGCATTCATCCGTTCGGTTTGGTAGAAGGAAAACACTGCAACGTTTCATTGTAAGAGGAAGATAATATACATTATTTTCAACAAAGCGGAGTCATACGGTGTAAAAGCACTGAAAAATTAGCCGTGACAGGAACCTGCACCTGAAATCAGGTAAAGAACGATGACGCAACTTTTCTAATAGTGGTATGTTCTTTTAAAGCAGCTACCAAGCTCCGCTGCAAAAATTTTAAATTTAATATTTTAACCAGTAGCGTGAAAATTTCCAATGTCACCGAGGATTCATGCAGAATCCTCTTTAGCAAGGAAGTACCCAAAAGGAATGGTTATTTCTTTTTTCAACCAGTCACTGCGTCTAGACGCTAAAATTGTCCAACTCATTCGCCCACTCTCTATGCGCATATTCCAAATATCGTCAAAGCTATAACAAGAAAGTACCGTGTTGATAATCAGTGACAGTTTTTGCGATGGTGCTCATGTACTTTTCTATTAGCCATTTTCAACAAAGAAAACGTGTTGCCAAACGGTGGATTCTAGTATACCAATAATGGCTAAGTTCGCCATCACAACTCGCTTTAAGATCTTCACCTTGGTTTTATGTATCCCCCATTAAATCGCAATAACTCAGTTTAGTTTTTGTAAGGCAAATTTAATTTAACTGCTATTTCTTGCATTTTGAAAAAATGATTCAAGTTTGAGGACTGTCTTTTAAGAACGGTATGCAGTGGAGTATTTTCAAAAGTTTCAGAATCCTGGCATCAAAACAAGTATGCCTTAATGGACACAATATATGATTTCGTTTGAACAGTTCCTTCCACCTGGTTTCTTCAGCGGTTCTGCGACCGTAATTTAACATCTTTGCTAACTCGCTAGAATTTCCTGATTTAGTGTTTTTCTCTGCATCTAGTGTATTTAGTACTCTTGAGTGTGCTTTAAAATGCTAGTCATAATTGCTTTCAATTTACCACAATATTGCACACAAGATCGGACTACAGGGTTTGTTCGGGAAATAGTAGGGCTGATTTTTTCTCGCCAAAACGTAGCGAAGGGGTGGATTACAACGCTGGTTGGGTTTGTGGGGATCCTAGCTACCAGTTGCCAGTCGTGTCCAAACCTTCAAGGAGTGTAGATCGAGTTTAAGGTGAGCCTCTTTCAAGGTGCCTTGCCATCTCTACAACGAATCGTTCGTTAGAGCAGCGTTACGCAGTGAAGTTCTGCGTCAAACTGCGTAAAACTGCGAGTGAGACCCATGGCGTGATCAAATTGCTTATAGGAGTGATGCCATGGGTCCATCAAGTGTTTTTGAATGGAAAAATTGTTCAGGAGAGAAGAGAGCAATTTGAAGATGAGCAGCGGTCAAGACGTCCTTCAACGGCAAAAGTGACGAAAACTTAGTGAAAGGGCGAAATCTTTTGAACTCTGCTCCCCTTAGCTCAAAAAATCGAGTTGCCCGTGTCCGTCCAGCAGTCGCTGGATCATGGAAGACCGCTGGACTTCTGGACCTTGGCAGGACCTCTGGACTTTAGCAAGACCGCTGGACCGAATCGCAGGACCGCTGGAACTCGGCGCATCACGACAACGCGCCGAGCCAAATCCCCTTTGCTGCCATGGCCTTCCTGACCAGACACGGCATCACACAGCTTCCCAGCCACACCATAGCCTAGATGTCGCTATTTCAGGCTTCTTCCTCTTGACTGAAAAGGGTAATGAAAGGACAGCACTATGGTTCGGTACAGGCCATTTAGAAGGTCGTAACAAGGGAGCTGAAGAGCGTTCCAGGAAGCCTTCGGTGATTCACAAAGTCGCTGGAAACGCTGTGTTGTTGCAAAAGAGACATATTTTGGAAAACTACTAAGTCAATGTGTCAAAACTGAGAGTAATTAAAAAAAATTCAGTCCTACTACTTTTCGAACAACGTGACCTGTACCACGTGACCTGCTCACCTAAGTCATGTGAAAACTGAAAGAAAGCGATGGAATATGGAAAAGTATGACAAGCAAATAGCCATTCGACGGTTGGAACAGATGTGCCAGATGCTCCGCATTGATAAAAAAGTTATCGCGAAAAGGTTTTAGCCGACTTGTTAGGCTGAAAGTACGAAATGTAAACAGACAACTTAAGTAATTTTAAATAAAATCAAGTGCGTTTACGGTTCGAAAAAGGAAAAAACAGCGCTAAAAAAGCTAACAAAAATGTAAAAAATTCATTTTTGACAAAAAGGGCAGCAGAAAAAATATGTAAAATAATCAAACAAAAACAAAGTATTATTTAACGCTTTTAAACGCCTAAACTGGTGAAATGAGTTGTCATACCAAACAAAATCTCGCACAAAACCACAAAGCTACCATGCCAAACAAAGAATCCCTAAATTTGGCGGGTGGTGCGTTTGGCGCATTTGTACTCAACAGTGTTATTTACGTCAGACAGTGTAGCATGTATCTGTTGATTATCAAACTAAATAAAAAGCGGTATGTTGCTTAAAATTTTCTCCGGAATGAAGGCTCAGGTTTGGCGGCATGCTCGCCAACTTACATGGTTGCTAGGAAAACACTTCAGAACCCATTTGATGAAAAGACGAAATCATCTAGCATTTTTTAGAACAAATTTTGTCGCATTAAAAATACAATTGCTATTCTAGATACCATTAAAAGTTTCAACTAGTTCTAAAATCTGGTCGCCAATTAGTGGCTCCGATATTTTCAGACGTAGGAATAATGCATAGGTATTTTATTAAATTACTTATCAACTTTCATTAACTTAATTCATACGCTTAGTAGCATGTATCAAAAAATACAAAATTTTAAAGCAGGATTTTTAAACAAAAATAACCGTATACTTTGTGCTGCATAGCAAAAGAAAACATTCTCTGCGTCATTAAGTTTTGCCATATTGACAGTTATTAAATTTTACTTAATCTAATTATTCTAAAATTAATACCAGTTTAATAATTCAACAAAAAATATCTTACTCACCAGAGTATTTATAATCAACTTATTTCCCATATCTAGCCAAAAAGAATTTTTGTGTTATTTATTAACAGCTTTCAAAAAAATGATGCCATTTAAAAACTGAATAAAGCATAAATAAAAGTTTTTATACAATGCTCAATTCCAATAAATAGATAACTAAACATACGTCGCGCGCATGAAGAACTAATATATCATATGAGTGGCAGCATCGTGGGATATATAAATAAAGTTCCTTGCAGTATCTTCCATCGATATATCGATACATCGATAAGTTTGATGATTCTCAGAATAACAAACAATTTTCTACTGATTCAGTTATTAACTGTTAATTCTCTAACTATAACTATTAAATGTCTAGTCATTAATTATTATAAACGCATTAATTATTAATTGTATAACTATTAACTGTTTTAGAACTACTGATCCTTAAAATGATGAGCGTTATTTTGTAATGATTCTAGAAATGATTATTTGTTAACTACCTTCTGATTAAACTATTAATCGTGTAACTGTAATTATTAACCTTCTATTAATTATTATTAAACTATTAACTCTCAGCTTCTAAGCTTAATTCTAGAAGACGCTGCACAAATCAAGACGTTGTTTAGTTGTCTTAGGCTTAAGCACGCCTTTTTAGTGACGTAATATTGGTTACGCCTTTTTCTTTGAATCAACTTTTAATTATGGTAAGGCTTCATATTTGAAGAAACTTTAAATTATATTTTAACTGAGTTGAAATGTTAGGTTTATAATGCTATTTCTCGAGATCCTTTTATTATAAATCTATTGTTATAAATCTATTGTATTGTGTGCTTTGTATTATTGTTAGCATTTAATACAACGGGTTAGCTCGCTCTCAGAAATGCATGATTGGGATTTACCAAGCGATTAAAAATATTGAATGAATGAATTAAAATTTATCAGCGTAACTGCTCAAAATATAGAAAAGAATTTTCTCAAAGATCGCTTTGATCACCGATGATTGAGTTTGATCTTTGTGCTTCCTACAGTATGGATGAATATTTTAATTAGAATTTATTTTTTTCCTCATTTGAAGCGAAATAGTAAAAAAAGCATGAGAAAATGTTGCATGTATGGAGAAAATGTTGATTGAAATGTTGATGAATGTATAAATGACCGACTTGTGAAGTGAATACAAAATTGGTAGAGGGAAAGAAATGTTTAGATGGTTTTCAAGTGGATGTATAGACTTATTATACTCGAATATAACAACAAACTACATGTGCTTATGCGAAGTTCCGAAGCTGTGCGCATTGCCGAGGTCCTGCGTAATGTCGAGTTTGGGAAATTCTCTGATTTTTCTGATTCTAAGTGAAAACAGATCGCTGTGTACAGGGGCAATACCTAGGCTGTGCGTAACGTCGAAGTTGTGCGTGATGCCGAGTTCGTGTGATTCTCTGATTATTTTTAAATGAAAACAGTTTATTGTACAGAGGCGTTCGCACATTTTTTAGACGATGTATATTGTATTCACAAAACTGAATTACATAAAATTCTTTTGTTTTAAATGTTCTATTTGACATCCCTTATTCTGAACTATCTTTCGACGCCGCAATTTCCAGGATAATAATGCCTTTTGAAGTGTCGGAAGAGGTATTCTATCCTATTCCTCCAGAACAGCCTTCCAGAGTCCTGTTAGGGTTTCGGAACAACGCTTGGATGATGCAGTTTTTAAAAGTCCGACAGCACAAAAATCCATAGGCGACACATCGGGAGATTTAGTAGGGATATCAGTGAAGGGTATGGCCTCGATACCAGTTTTTTGTTCCATTTCTTTTGAGAAATTTACAGTGGAATTTGATGCGTGACTGCTAGCTTCGTCCCGATGGAGTCTCACAGATGGATGGCACTGTGGGTAAAGGATGGTATTTCGTTCAGAAACATTGGCGATAAAATATGTTCCTGATAGTATTTGGAGCTAATCTTGACATTTTTTTGCACTATTTATTTTTAACTTGCCATTATAAGAAAAACCAGCAACAATCACGAATCCCTTACAAAAACTTTCTTTCGATTCTTTGAACCACGTACTTAAATTTTTTTCTCCTCTTTTATGATCATAAATGGCTCTTTTTTTGTTACAATAATTTAAATACACCCATGCTTCATCTATCGTGACAATTGTTTTCCATTTTTCTTTCGATAAGTGTTTCCCATATAGAATTCTGCAGCGTGTCCCGCGTCGAGCGATATGCTTCGGAAGAAGACGATGCACATTGCGTTTTTTCGCTTTCTTAAGATTTAAATCGACGTTTATCATTTTGTTTACAGTGGGCACCGAGCATTTTAATGATTTTGCAACTGTCCTTCCACTAGGGGGATTTTCTTTTAACATTAAACAACGTACCTTTGCAATAGTCGAAGATGTCCGTTTTATCCTCGGATACTTGTTTGAAATTTTTGTCCCACTCGAGACTCCAACTGGACGTTTTTACCCTTTCTTGTTGATGATATTACCTACCTATCGACGCTTTAGCTATCACAAAACCGTGACTTTCACATCTTTTTTGGATAACGGAGTATGCATATTTTTCTTCGGAAAGAGCGTCAATGTAGCCTTCGAACCACTGCTTTCTTAAATTCGCCATTTTTAATAAAAACAAAACTTTCAAGCCACGGACGATCATTTTGACTTTTAGAAACATAGTACAATTGCAATTACTCATGTTTCATGTCTCCTGTTTCAAAATAACTTAATAACTCTACAGTGTTTGCTATCGTAATTTCAATTTATAATATGTTTTATACTTCAAGCATTGGTTATTGTACGGAATTTATAGCTTTAATTTTTTATCTTATTTTAATTGTGAGAAATTAGATTTTTTCTCCTATTAATGTATAGAATTCTAGTACACGTAGAAAGATTTGACACAAAAACATTTTCTCTTTTTTTAATTAACGCTAAAGTTAAATTTTTTAAAAAAGTAAGATTATCTACTGACTAATGTGTAACGTAACGTTACGTAGCAATAAAGTGATTTGTGAAAACGATAGAATGAATGTGTTCCACAACATGAATTTAAATAATTTTTTTTATTTGTATAAATGCTAAAGCTTAAAAATCTTTGAATCTATTGAAACGCCATTTCCTTTACAGTTTTAATACGTAACTGGTAAAACTGAATTACTCTGTCATGTTAATTTTAAATATAAACAATTTATTATACTTATTTTCAGTAAAACCCACGCTGTTAGAGATATAAATTTAAAATAATTTAAATGTTAATTCACAATAATAAACAAC
This sequence comes from Stegodyphus mimosarum, assembly GCA_000611955.2. Taxonomy (NCBI): domain Eukaryota; kingdom Metazoa; phylum Arthropoda; class Arachnida; order Araneae; family Eresidae; genus Stegodyphus; species Stegodyphus mimosarum. The sequence continues at coordinate 112,396 of KK116926.1, forward strand.
TGATCATTATTATTTTCGGTAGAAAATACTAAATACATGTAGCGTAATACGAGAATACCATGGACCTTGTAAGGAGTCTTATAAGGTCTATGGTATTCTCATATTACTTTACGTAGATTCTTATAAGGTCTATGGATATTCTTATAAGGTCTATGAAGAATACATTGTGACATCACAAGCTTAGTTCCACCCATATATGACGTCACTAAGCTCCGCCTTCGCAATTTTATCTATGCAGAGTATTCTGAGATTTTTCTCAAATGCTATTAATCTAGTAATTATTAATTCTGTAACTATTAACCTCTCAAATTTATTCATTGTCTAATCATTCTCGAAACTAGAAAGTACTTAATATCTAGTAATTAAATTTTTAACTATTTAAGTCATTAACTATGAAATGTCTCAAGACTCTGAACTGAATTCTAATGATTCTCAAAATTTAAACTCTCAGTTGTTTACTGGTTAAACTGTTAATTCTCTAATGTTATTAATTGACTGAAGTAATCAGCTGGCCGCGTAAGCGGGTAGTGTAATTTATAAATTTGATTTTTCGTGCTGTATTTTTTCTTCTGTGTTTCAATTTCTTTTAGTACATTTATATAGAAAGGACGTTCACGGGAATCGGAAACAAACCGTGTCTCTAGATTAAGCCCAATGAAGATAGATCTATCAGCATTCATCAGTAAGCGAGAGGTAAGTGCAAAACAATCCCCAATCAGTTTTTAATAATATAATAAGTCTTATTCAAGTTTTAATAGATACTAGCTGGCCGCGGCTAAAGCAAAATTTATGAGTTCTATGCATTTCTGAAAAGAAAATGTATAAAAACATTTCAATATGAATGAAGTCAGTTTTATATACAACTGAAAAAAATTTTTGAGAAATTGGTGGAGATATTTTATATTTAAACGGAAAACAGAAATTGTTTTTAAAATCCATACTTTTTAAGAAAATTTTATGAGAAATATCACTGTCAAAAAGCAGAGAAAACGTGATGGAGGAATAAACGGACCGAGGGATTCCATAAAAAATTTTACTCTGTGTCTATGTATAAAAGAGGGATGGCAATTTTAAAATTCCTCCTCGTACGCGCTTCGACGCAACACTCCCAACAGCAGTGTAGGTCAGCATAAAAAGCAACTTGCAAGGTGCAAAAATTAGTGTTTTCGGATATTTTAATAATATCTCGTCTGATTAAGTCATTCAAAGAGGATGCTCAAAATGACTTTCCACGAGTTTTTGGAATGCGGAGGTACTTTTCTCAAAACTCAGCTCCCTTTCGTTCCGGAAGAGATGATGTTATAAACAAAAAGACAGACATGCACAGATTCTAACTGCCGGATTTTCTTGAACAGTTGCCAGTGTATTAGGTGTACATAATTGTTAGGAACAGTGAATTATTTCTGACGGGAGGATCACATAATCCGATAATTACAGTAATCCGTGGATTATTTTTGTTCCGATGATTGTTTTTTTAACTGAGAATCGGAAAAGAAGACTTGGGATTCTCGGATCGAAAATAGTAAGTGGGAACATAATGATAATATTTGATCCAAGAATTACAAGAACCGTTAATCAATACTGACCTGAGGTTTAAAGGTGCCGCGATTTTTATTCATACCAGCATCACAAGATCTGTGAATTATTTTTGATTCGAGAATCAGCAGATCCGAGAATTTCAGGATCTGTAGATAATATTTTTATTTTTGGATTATTTTAATCCGAGAATCGTAAGAAAATTTCTATGATTCTAGGTTCGAAAATTAGATTCGCGGAAAATTTTTTGTTCGCAAATCACAATATTTGGTGGACCATTTTTGCTCCAGGATTCAGAAGATAAACGAATAATTTTGTTATTCGAGGATCACAGAATCAGTGGATTATTTTTGATCCTAGGATCATTTTATCTCAGACTGAGAGCAACCGTGGACTATTTTTAATCCGTGGACTTCGTCCAAGAACTACAGGATCAATACTTCATTTTTTATCATTTGATCATTTTTGATCCTGGGATTATTTTTGATCTGAGAATCACACGACATATCCTGTGATTCTCGGATCCAGCATTTCTGATCAATTGATGATAATGTTTTATCCGAGAATCAAACGACCCATGGATCTTTTCTGATCCGGGGATCACAGGATCTAAGAAACATTATTTTTTTCGAGGATCAGAGGCTCTGTGCATTATTTTTGTCCCGAGGAACATAAGATCTGAGAACTACAGGATCCGTAGATTACTTTTTGATCCAAGAATTATATTTCATCCGGGAATCATAGGACAAATCCTACTTTTCTCCTGTCCAGAATTAGATCCCTCTATCGTTTTTCCTCCAGGTAGCACAGGATTCACGCATCATTTTGTGATCTGATAATCACAACATCAGTGTATTCGTTTTGATCCGAGAATTACAGTTTCGGTCCAAGAATCTTAGGATGAATCCTGTGATTCTCGGATCAAGATTCGAGATTGGGTGATAATCTTTATCTGAGAATCACAGGACACGTGAATCATTTTTGATCCGGGGACTCAAAGTTACTTGAATCATTTTTATCAGAGGATCACAGAATCCGAGATTTTTAGGATGCGTGGATCATTTATAGATTCTTGGGTTATTTTTTATCCGAGAATTGAGAATAATAATTTGTTGCTCTTTATTAAATCTTTTTTATATTGTTTTCCCTTTCTCAAAACACGCTTTAACATTAATTCATAATACCAAAACTTTTATGCATACAAACACGCATACATATGATTATATACATAATGCATGCAAACACCAATATAATACGTGAAAACTTACAAACATACATGCAATGGAACAAGCATACGTACATAGAAGCAATACACAGAAGTAAGTATTTACAAGTATACAAACACAGTACGTAGTACACAGAAACAAGAATATAAATTCTTCTCGTTCTTCCCTTCATACTCGCCAACCATTCCCGAACCTACCCCTGCATGTTTAATTCTTTCCTCTCCTGCTAACCTTTCCCGCTCCTAGTGCTCCTTCGATTCTTTCCGCTCTCCGCTTCATCCTGGCTAACCTCTCTTGATAAAAATACCGGCAACGAGTAGTGAATCAAATTTATTGTCAGTGAAACGGAGAATCACAAACATAGACCTGATTGAGTTCGCTGAGCGAACTGAGCAGATCCCACGAAAGCAGTTTTGTTCATCTCTATAATGCATGTCAGTGATTTAAGTCTATAGCATTTTCAATATTTATTTAGTAAGACAGGAGCACAATTAGGAAACGTATTTTATTTAATCATATATATATATAAAACAAACAACATAAGCACATTAATTACATAAAAATAATTATATACAAAATACATTCTGCAATTCACACATTATATAAAAATTATTTCTTACAGCAACCTATTCGAGACACACGGATATGCGGATAAATGCCCTTTGGCTAATATATTTATTGCAAATAACAGGCATTTTTCACTTCGTAAAAGTGATGTTCGTCCTTTTTTCATTATATTTACACTTTTTCTCACATAATCGTCAACGCTAAATTCTCATCCAAAATCAACAATGTTGTTTAACAGTTAATTTTAAATTTGATAATAATTTTACATTAGTAAATTCTAAATTAAATTTTCACGTAGACAAATACAGGCGCTGAAATTTCATACTAATGTAGATTTTTAGTTTGAATTTAATTTAAAAAAGTAAGAAAGAATATTTCAAATTTTATCATAGAATTATAAAATATTTTAAAAGTTTATGGAAATAAATAACTTTTGTGCTATTTTCATTCAAATAAATTAAGTTTAATTACTAAAAAATTAAAACTTATTTTAAATTTGTCAAATGTTACAAATATAAACAATTTTTGGAAATTTGGATTAGAAATTTCAAACTATTTAGAATACAGAAGAATACAGAATATTGTGGAAATACAAACTTTTAACGCTATTTGCGTTCAAACAAATTAAGTTTAAATTTAATTTCTAAAAAATAAATATTTCAAAAGTTACAAATTTGAAATATTCTAAAATTAGAAATGTAAAAATATATAAAACACATTTAAAATATTTCCTAAATAAATACCTTTTACAATATTTTCTATTAAATTAAAAACCTATTAATTAAACTGTTCATTAAAATATATCCGTTATGTTTCATTGCTTTAACATAAATCATTTTAACAAAAATTGTTTCGAAGCAAATTAACTTTAACCGAATAACGGGTGTTCCAAGCGGGGAGAATATAAAGTTAAAAGTAAATTAATAACATTATCACTAAAAAAAAAATAATCTCTTTAATCACTAATGTTTTTGAGCTGGAATATGTACTAATTAATTACGTAATTTCATGGTATAGTAACAATTTGTCATATAGCGCCATCTTGTGGTTATATCGTGTGTTGCCCTTTTTTTTTATATGTCAAAAAATAGTTTAATAAGAAGTGTAGAAGATGGCGCTACATGATATGTAGATAACCATAGGAGCCAAAAAGGTTCCAATTCCTTGCGGATTACAACTATTGAAAAGACGGAAGAATGAACACAGATATTTCTTTCATAAAGTCCATCATGAATTGCACTTTTAATAGTCAAAGCGGCATCTTTTTCGATGCTGTCTTTCGTGGCACTCAATCGTCTTACAGACGATCAATAGTAGAATATAAAATGAATAAACAGTTTGAAGCAAATGGTTCAAAATGCTTGTTCACTTCAAAAATCGTTACGCGACTTTAATTTCTGCCTTGACTTTCACAGCTGGAAATTTGCTACGGAATTATTGCTGAAATTGTCTTGTCGAAAACCCTTGTTTGAGCGTAACGTATGGTGGGAATATTCAGAATAGTGATCCGAATCGACACCAGGTGGCATCACCATCACAGGTTGAATGTTGGTGGATTTTCTGGATGGAGTTGACTGGTTATCGGCAATAAAAGCGGTATTCACTTCACCTGAAAAGAAAAACAGAATTTTAATTTATGAATTGGATGCAGCATTTTTTGTATGTATTTTAGAAGGATACATTTACGAAAAGAATTTAGAAGACACTTTCCAAAATGTGTCAGTTATACGGAGGATGCGATTTGAGAGCTAAGGCGGATAAAAAAATTATCAATTATCGGTACTCTTTTGTTATCGGGACCGGATGTATGTAATGTATGCATGCATACATTGATGTATGCGTGTATATATGTACGTATGTATGTGCTTGATGCACATAGACACATACACACGTACGTACATACACTCCTGAATCCGGTCCCGATAGCAGAGGAGTACCAAATAATCTACGATTTTCAATGACTAAAGAATTATTAAGAAATCTTTCTATAATAACTCCAGAAAAGCAAGTTGCATTTTCATTGGATACTAACAAATTAACTAAAGTGTTTGCTGCTAAAAAAATGAAATTTGAAAATTTAAGAAATGTAGGAAAAGGTTATCTAAAAAGTCAAGGAAAGTCATTAAAAAAATTCGCATTATGTGATTCTAAAACAACAAAATTTTAAAACAAAAACAAATCATACGGAGAGTAAAAAAAGTTTAAAAATAAATCACATAAACTATTCAAGTAAATGAGTACAATGTGGTAGTTATCGTAAAACCAAAATGAATTAAAAGAAACGTGCTTTAAAATATTATATACCGAGATGCGTGTTATTTTTTATACATTTTTTTAAATTTTCTAGGTAGACATTGTTAACTGCTTTATAATTTTGAATTTAGATAAATATGCTAGACTTCTATGTGATATAATAATTCTGAATATTATTTAAATATTGAATGTTACTGTTTTTTAATATATTTAGATTTTACTATTTTGAAAACGAGAAATATTTCATAAATTTTCAAAATAAAATATGTACACTATTATACACAGGAAGTATAACATTGCTAGGAATTTTATGTATATGTATGTGATTTTAGTGAAATTATAGTTTCTTTTTAGTCCAAAGGGACTTTGTTCCTGAAGGACTATTGTTTTCGTTTTGGCATTTTGCGTCGGTTCATTCTGAACGCCCGTTTCACTTTCCAATTTGTTGCCATTAAATATTATCGCCCTGTATTATATTTAAAGAAATTAAATAATGAAGAATCTGCATAAATGTATGTATGTATGTTTCTCGCATTGTGATAAAACGACGGTACCCAGAGACATCCAATTTTGAATGACGTAATCTTACTTTGAATATGGGCATCTGGAAGCCCAAATTTGGAATTCGTTTTACTATCGATTTCATATTTTGCAAAACTTTGAGTTTGTTAATCAAAAATTCGTTAAAGATGTCAAAGCGAGCAATGGCAAAGTTGAACAAAAACAAAACAAAAAAAAAAAAATGAAAACAGTTTATTGTACAGAGGCGTTCGCACATTTTTTAGACGATGTATATTGTATTCACAAAACTGAATTACATAAAATTCTTTTGTTTTAAATGTTCTATTTGACATCCCTTATTCTGAACTATCTTTCGACGCCGCAATTTCCAGGATAATAATGCCTTTTGAAGTGTCGGAAGAGGTATTCTATCCTATTCCTCCAGAACAGCCTTCCAGAGTCCTGTTAGGGTTTCGGAACAACGCTTGGATGATGCAGTTTTTAAAAGTCCGACAGCACAAAAATCCATAGGCGACACATCGGGAGATTTAGTAGGGATATCAGTGAAGGGTATGGCCTCGATACCAGTTTTTTGTTCCATTTCTTTTGAGAAATTTACAGTGGAATTTGATGCGTGACTGCTAGCTTCGTCCCGATGGAGTCTCACAGATGGATGGCACTGTGGGTAAAGGATGGTATTTCGTTCAGAAACATTGGCGATAAAATATGTTCCTGATAGTATTTGGAGCTAATCTTGACATTTTTTTGCACTATTTATTTTTAACTTGCCATTATAAGAAAAACCAGCAACAATCACGAATCCCTTACAAAAACTTTCTTTCGATTCTTTGAACCACGTACTTAAATTTTTTTCTCCTCTTTTATGATCATAAATGGCTCTTTTTTTGTTACAATAATTTAAATACACCCATGCTTCATCTATCGTGACAATTGTTTTCCATTTTTCTTTCGATAAGTGTTTCCCATATAGAATTCTGCAGCGTGTCCCGCGTCGAGCGATATGCTTCGGAAGAAGACGATGCACATTGCGTTTTTTCGCTTTCTTAAGATTTAAATCGACGTTTATCATTTTGTTTACAGTGGGCACCGAGCATTTTAATGATTTTGCAACTGTCCTTCCACTAGGGGGATTTTCTTTTAACATTAAACAACGTACCTTTGCAATAGTCGAAGATGTCCGTTTTATCCTCGGATACTTGTTTGAAATTTTTGTCCCACTCGAGACTCCAACTGGACGTTTTTACCCTTTCTTGTTGATGATATTACCTACCTATCGACGCTTTAGCTATCACAAAACCGTGACTTTCACATCTTTTTTGGATAACGGAGTATGCATATTTTTCTTCGGAAAGAGCGTCAATGTAGCCTTCGAACCACTGCTTTCTTAAATTCGCCATTTTTAATAAAAACAAAACTTTCAAGCCACGGACGATCATTTTGACTTTTAGAAACATAGTACAATTGCAATTACTCATGTTTCATGTCTCCTGTTTCAAAATAACTTAATAACTCTACAGTGTTTGCTATCGTAATTTCAATTTATAATATGTTTTATACTTCAAGCATTGGTTATTGTACGGAATTTATAGCTTTAATTTTTTATCTTATTTTAATTGTGAGAAATTAGATTTTTTCTCCTATTAATGTATAGAATTCTAGTACACGTAGAAAGATTTGACACAAAAACATTTTCTCTTTTTTTAATTAACGCTAAAGTTAAATTTTTTAAAAAAGTAAGATTATCTACTGACTAATGTGTAACGTAACGTTACGTAGCAATAAAGTGATTTGTGAAAACGATAGAATGAATGTGTTCCACAACATGAATTTAAATAATTTTTTTTATTTGTATAAATGCTAAAGCTTAAAAATCTTTGAATCTATTGAAACGCCATTTCCTTTACAGTTTTAATACGTAACTGGTAAAACTGAATTACTCTGTCATGTTAATTTTAAATATAAACAATTTATTATACTTATTTTCAGTAAAACCCACGCTGTTAGAGATATAAATTTAAAATAATTTAAATGTTAATTCACAATAATAAACAACTGATCATTATTATTTTCGGTAGAAAATACTAAATACATGTAGCGTAATACGAGAATACCATGGACCTTGTAAGGAGTCTTATAAGGTCTATGGTATTCTCATATTACTTTACGTAGATTCTTATAAGGTCTATGGATATTCTTATAAGGTCTATGAAGAATACATTGTGACATCACAAGCTTAGTTCCACCCATATATGACGTCACTAAGCTCCGCCTTCGCAATTTTATCTATGCAGAGTATTCTGAGATTTTTCTCAAATGCTATTAATCTAGTAATTATTAATTCTGTAACTATTAACCTCTCAAATTTATTCATTGTCTAATCATTCTCGAAACTAGAAAGTACTTAATATCTAGTAATTAAATTTTTAACTATTTAAGTCATTAACTATGAAATGTCTCAAGACTCTGAACTGAATTCTAATGATTCTCAAAATTTAAACTCTCAGTTGTTTACTGGTTAAACTGTTAATTCTCTAATGTTATTAATTGACTGAAGTAATCAGCTGGCCGCGTAAGCGGGTAGTGTAATTTATAAATTTGATTTTTCGTGCTGTATTTTTTCTTCTGTGTTTCAATTTCTTTTAGTACATTTATATAGAAAGGACGTTCACGGGAATCGGAAACAAACCGTGTCTCTAGATTAAGCCCAATGAAGATAGATCTATCAGCATTCATCAGTAAGCGAGAGGTAAGTGCAAAACAATCCCCAATCAGTTTTTAATAATATAATAAGTCTTATTCAAGTTTTAATAGATACTAGCTGGCCGCGGCTAAAGCAAAATTTATGAGTTCTATGCATTTCTGAAAAGAAAATGTATAAAAACATTTCAATATGAATGAAGTCAGTTTTATATACAACTGAAAAAAATTTTTGAGAAATTGGTGGAGATATTTTATATTTAAACGGAAAACAGAAATTGTTTTTAAAATCCATACTTTTTAAGAAAATTTTATGAGAAATATCACTGTCAAAAAGCAGAGAAAACGTGATGGAGGAATAAACGGACCGAGGGATTCCATAAAAAATTTTACTCTGTGTCTATGTATAAAAGAGGGATGGCAATTTTAAAATTCCTCCTCGTACGCGCTTCGACGCAACACTCCCAACAGCAGTGTAGGTCAGCATAAAAAGCAACTTGCAAGGTGCAAAAATTAGTGTTTTCGGATATTTTAATAATATCTCGTCTGATTAAGTCATTCAAAGAGGATGCTCAAAATGACTTTCCACGAGTTTTTGGAATGCGGAGGTACTTTTCTCAAAACTCAGCTCCCTTTCGTTCCGGAAGAGATGATGTTATAAACAAAAAGACAGACATGCACAGATTCTAACTGCCGGATTTTCTTGAACAGTTGCCAGTGTATTAGGTGTACATAATTGTTAGGAACAGTGAATTATTTCTGACGGGAGGATCACATAATCCGATAATTACAGTAATCCGTGGATTATTTTTGTTCCGATGATTGTTTTTTTAACTGAGAATCGGAAAAGAAGACTTGGGATTCTCGGATCGAAAATAGTAAGTGGGAACATAATGATAATATTTGATCCAAGAATTACAAGAACCGTTAATCAATACTGACCTGAGGTTTAAAGGTGCCGCGATTTTTATTCATACCAGCATCACAAGATCTGTGAATTATTTTTGATTCGAGAATCAGCAGATCCGAGAATTTCAGGATCTGTAGATAATATTTTTATTTTTGGATTATTTTAATCCGAGAATCGTAAGAAAATTTCTATGATTCTAGGTTCGAAAATTAGATTCGCGGAAAATTTTTTGTTCGCAAATCACAATATTTGGTGGACCATTTTTGCTCCAGGATTCAGAAGATAAACGAATAATTTTGTTATTCGAGGATCACAGAATCAGTGGATTATTTTTGATCCTAGGATCATTTTATCTCAGACTGAGAGCAACCGTGGACTATTTTTAATCCGTGGACTTCGTCCAAGAACTACAGGATCAATACTTCATTTTTTATCATTTGATCATTTTTGATCCTGGGATTATTTTTGATCTGAGAATCACACGACATATCCTGTGATTCTCGGATCCAGCATTTCTGATCAATTGATGATAATGTTTTATCCGAGAATCAAACGACCCATGGATCTTTTCTGATCCGGGGATCACAGGATCTAAGAAACATTATTTTTTTCGAGGATCAGAGGCTCTGTGCATTATTTTTGTCCCGAGGAACATAAGATCTGAGAACTACAGGATCCGTAGATTACTTTTTGATCCAAGAATTATATTTCATCCGGGAATCATAGGACAAATCCTACTTTTCTCCTGTCCAGAATTAGATCCCTCTATCGTTTTTCCTCCAGGTAGCACAGGATTCACGCATCATTTTGTGATCTGATAATCACAACATCAGTGTATTCGTTTTGATCCGAGAATTACAGTTTCGGTCCAAGAATCTTAGGATGAATCCTGTGATTCTCGGATCAAGATTCGAGATTGGGTGATAATCTTTATCTGAGAATCACAGGACACGTGAATCATTTTTGATCCGGGGACTCAAAGTTACTTGAATCATTTTTATCAGAGGATCACAGAATCCGAGATTTTTAGGATGCGTGGATCATTTATAGATTCTTGGGTTATTTTTTATCCGAGAATTGAGAATAATAATTTGTTGCTCTTTATTAAATCTTTTTTATATTGTTTTCCCTTTCTCAAAACACGCTTTAACATTAATTCATAATACCAAAACTTTTATGCATACAAACACGCATACATATGATTATATACATAATGCATGCAAACACCAATATAATACGTGAAAACTTACAAACATACATGCAATGGAACAAGCATACGTACATAGAAGCAATACACAGAAGTAAGTATTTACAAGTATACAAACACAGTACGTAGTACACAGAAACAAGAATATAAATTCTTCTCGTTCTTCCCTTCATACTCGCCAACCATTCCCGAACCTACCCCTGCATGTTTAATTCTTTCCTCTCCTGCTAACCTTTCCCGCTCCTAGTGCTCCTTCGATTCTTTCCGCTCTCCGCTTCATCCTGGCTAACCTCTCTTGATAAAAATACCGGCAACGAGTAGTGAATCAAATTTATTGTCAGTGAAACGGAGAATCACAAACATAGACCTGATTGAGTTCGCTGAGCGAACTGAGCAGATCCCACGAAAGCAGTTTTGTTCATCTCTATAATGCATGTCAGTGATTTAAGTCTATAGCATTTTCAATATTTATTTAGTAAGACAGGAGCACAATTAGGAAACGTATTTTATTTAATCATATATATATATAAAACAAACAACATAAGCACATTAATTACATAAAAATAATTATATACAAAATACATTCTGCAATTCACACATTATATAAAAATTATTTCTTACAGCAACCTATTCGAGACACACGGATATGCGGATAAATGCCCTTTGGCTAATATATTTATTGCAAATAACAGGCATTTTTCACTTCGTAAAAGTGATGTTCGTCCTTTTTTCATTATATTTACACTTTTTCTCACATAATCGTCAACGCTAAATTCTCATCCAAAATCAACAATGTTGTTTAACAGTTAATTTTAAATTTGATAATAATTTTACATTAGTAAATTCTAAATTAAATTTTCACGTAGACAAATACAGGCGCTGAAATTTCATACTAATGTAGATTTTTAGTTTGAATTTAATTTAAAAAAGTAAGAAAGAATATTTCAAATTTTATCATAGAATTATAAAATATTTTAAAAGTTTATGGAAATAAATAACTTTTGTGCTATTTTCATTCAAATAAATTAAGTTTAATTACTAAAAAATTAAAACTTATTTTAAATTTGTCAAATGTTACAAATATAAACAATTTTTGGAAATTTGGATTAGAAATTTCAAACTATTTAGAATACAGAAGAATACAGAATATTGTGGAAATACAAACTTTTAACGCTATTTGCGTTCAAACAAATTAAGTTTAAATTTAATTTCTAAAAAATAAATATTTCAAAAGTTACAAATTTGAAATATTCTAAAATTAGAAATGTAAAAATATATAAAACACATTTAAAATATTTCCTAAATAAATACCTTTTACAATATTTTCTATTAAATTAAAAACCTATTAATTAAACTGTTCATTAAAATATATCCGTTATGTTTCATTGCTTTAACATAAATCATTTTAACAAAAATTGTTTCGAAGCAAATTAACTTTAACCGAATAACGGGTGTTCCAAGCGGGGAGAATATAAAGTTAAAAGTAAATTAATAACATTATCACTAAAAAAAAAATAATCTCTTTAATCACTAATGTTTTTGAGCTGGAATATGTACTAATTAATTACGTAATTTCATGGTATAGTAACAATTTGTCATATAGCGCCATCTTGTGGTTATATCGTGTGTTGCCCTTTTTTTTTATATGTCAAAAAATAGTTTAATAAGAAGTGTAGAAGATGGCGCTACATGATATGTAGATAACCATAGGAGCCAAAAAGGTTCCAATTCCTTGCGGATTACAACTATTGAAAAGACGGAAGAATGAACACAGATATTTCTTTCATAAAGTCCATCATGAATTGCACTTTTAATAGTCAAAGCGGCATCTTTTTCGATGCTGTCTTTCGTGGCACTCAATCGTCTTACAGACGATCAATAGTAGAATATAAAATGAATAAACAGTTTGAAGCAAATGGTTCAAAATGCTTGTTCACTTCAAAAATCGTTACGCGACTTTAATTTCTGCCTTGACTTTCACAGCTGGAAATTTGCTACGGAATTATTGCTGAAATTGTCTTGTCGAAAACCCTTGTTTGAGCGTAACGTATGGTGGGAATATTCAGAATAGTGATCCGAATCGACACCAGGTGGCATCACCATCACAGGTTGAATGTTGGTGGATTTTCTGGATGGAGTTGACTGGTTATCGGCAATAAAAGCGGTATTCACTTCACCTGAAAAGAAAAACAGAATTTTAATTTATGAATTGGATGCAGCATTTTTTGTATGTATTTTAGAAGGATACATTTACGAAAAGAATTTAGAAGACACTTTCCAAAATGTGTCAGTTATACGGAGGATGCGATTTGAGAGCTAAGGCGGATAAAAAAATTATCAATTATCGGTACTCTTTTGTTATCGGGACCGGATGTATGTAATGTATGCATGCATACATTGATGTATGCGTGTATATATGTACGTATGTATGTGCTTGATGCACATAGACACATACACACGTACGTACATACACTCCTGAATCCGGTCCCGATAGCAGAGGAGTACCAAATAATCTACGATTTTCAATGACTAAAGAATTATTAAGAAATCTTTCTATAATAACTCCAGAAAAGCAAGTTGCATTTTCATTGGATACTAACAAATTAACTAAAGTGTTTGCTGCTAAAAAAATGAAATTTGAAAATTTAAGAAATGTAGGAAAAGGTTATCTAAAAAGTCAAGGAAAGTCATTAAAAAAATTCGCATTATGTGATTCTAAAACAACAAAATTTTAAAACAAAAACAAATCATACGGAGAGTAAAAAAAGTTTAAAAATAAATCACATAAACTATTCAAGTAAATGAGTACAATGTGGTAGTTATCGTAAAACCAAAATGAATTAAAAGAAACGTGCTTTAAAATATTATATACCGAGATGCGTGTTATTTTTTATACATTTTTTTAAATTTTCTAGGTAGACATTGTTAACTGCTTTATAATTTTGAATTTAGATAAATATGCTAGACTTCTATGTGATATAATAATTCTGAATATTATTTAAATATTGAATGTTACTGTTTTTTAATATATTTAGATTTTACTATTTTGAAAACGAGAAATATTTCATAAATTTTCAAAATAAAATATGTACACTATTATACACAGGAAGTATAACATTGCTAGGAATTTTATGTATATGTATGTGATTTTAGTGAAATTATAGTTTCTTTTTAGTCCAAAGGGACTTTGTTCCTGAAGGACTATTGTTTTCGTTTTGGCATTTTGCGTCGGTTCATTCTGAACGCCCGTTTCACTTTCCAATTTGTTGCCATTAAATATTATCGCCCTGTATTATATTTAAAGAAATTAAATAATGAAGAATCTGCATAAATGTATGTATGTATGTTTCTCGCATTGTGATAAAACGACGGTACCCAGAGACATCCAATTTTGAATGACGTAATCTTACTTTGAATATGGGCATCTGGAAGCCCAAATTTGGAATTCGTTTTACTATCGATTTCATATTTTGCAAAACTTTGAGTTTGTTAATCAAAAATTCGTTAAAGATGTCAAAGCGAGCAATGGCAAAGTTGAACAAAAACAAAACAAAAAAAAAAAAATTATCTCCGGCGCGTGATACTGCGTATCAGAAATTCTAAAGATAAGTTTAAAATTATTTTGCGATATTGCTGTTGAACTGAATTTTATGGTTGAAGTGCGAAGAACATAATACTTAATAAGTAAAGGTAACACACAAAATGTTAAAAAAAAATGAAAAAAAAGTTCCTTTGGCCGTAGTTTAAGATCTGAAACCTTTCAGACTTTTTTTTTAGTCCAAAGGGGCTTTGTCCCTGAAGGACTATAGTTTTCGTTTTGCGATTTTGCGTCGGAAACATTAAAAGTCTATCACTTTTCAAACTGTTGCCACAAAATATTGCAGCCCTGTATTATATTTAAGGAAATTAAATAATGAAGAATGTGCATCAATGTATGGATGTTTCTCGCATTGTGATAAAACGACGGTACCTAAAGCCGTCGAATTTTGAATGCCGTCATCCTGCAGCGAATATAGGCATCCGGAAGCCCAAATTTGTTTTAATAACGATTTCATATTTTGTAAAACTTTAACGAAGTTTTGATGAACAAACTCGAGGATTTCGAAGCGGGCCGTGGCAACGTTGTACAGAAAAAAACATTTTTATCCGCAGCGCGTGAGATTGTGTGTAGGAAATTCTAAAGATAGGCTCGGTTTAAAATTATTTCGCGATATTGTTCTTGAACTGAATTTTATGGTTTAAATGGGAAGAACATGATATTCAATAAATAAAAAGTAACATACAAAATGTTTAAAAAACGCCGCTTTTGTAATTTAAAATCTGAAACCTTTCAGATTATATATATATATATATATATATATATCTCGCTAAAATGGCGAGATATCGCCAAGCTGGCGACGATTTTGGAGACTTCATCAGGCAACCATTTCACAGCTTTTTCATTCGGACCACATGTAAGTAATGGGTATCGCACGAGATTAACTGTGTCACATGCCTTCCAGTAATTTCCAAAAGTGGAAGGTAGTAGAGATTTCTCGGCCGGGAGAAAACTACATAACAACCGGGAAGAGCATCAATTTCTGAGTAATTGTCAATTCAGAGCTGAACTATTATTCCAAGTATTGAGATATCCGTGAGAGATTCGCCTAAAGATGCGTTTTGCATTGCGTTGTGTTTAACGATTTCAATATTTTGAAGTACTGTTTGTGTTCTGCGATACCGAGAAGAGCTATACGAGTGTATTTGTGGGAAGTTCCATAATTGTGAAGCGTTTCTTTTTGTAAAATATATTTTAACAAGCTACAATCGGTTCCGCGTGCATTCAATCCAACGAAGAATATTACAAGGGATCCCTTCTTCCATCTCCCAGGTTTGCGGAAAAGGGGGGCCGAAATTTCTTAAAACGGCCCTATTTGTCATGAATCAGCTTTAATCTTTTAATTTTAATCCAAAAGTTAATAATATGATTCACGGTATCTTAACTCGTGAGTTTTTTTGCAAAGAGTCACTATTTTTCACCTTTTGTAAGTACCATTCCAAGCACTCTCTCATTGAACCAGGTATGGATATTCCATAAAACGATCCGATTTTGTAACTCATAGAAGGATGAAAGAGGAGCACAACAAGTCCCTTTCATCCTTCTATCAGTTACAAAATTGCACGGATTTTACACAAGTTTAATTTTCAAGTTGTTTTCTGGCCTATAAATAAAATCCGAAGTTCAGTTCTTAAAGATTCTATTCCTGGCTTTAATTCTTAGCGAATTTATAACATATCGTGTCAGTGTGGCTTAAGTTATATTTGGCCAAACGAAGAGAGCATTAAAGTTCCACATAAAAGAACATGAATCTTATGTCCGAAAAGGCGAAATGAACAAATCTTCAGTAGCTGATCATAGTTGGAAATTCAATCACAATTTTGATTTGGATTCTGCTAAAATTATAGAGAAAGCTGGTTCTATTAGGGAATTGGATTTTATTGAAGCTTTTCCCACAAAAATTTATCCTGTTTAGTTAATGAATTCAATTCCAATCCAGTCTTGTCTAATGCCTTCAAAACTCTACTAACTTAACCCTTCATTTTTCGTTACTATTTCTGCCGACAGATAGCGCTATTGGTTCTTCCACCGGTCGCCTGTAGGGTATAAATACGATCGACATTCGCTTTCTCGCTTTTGCAGAACTTTTTGCTCCTGATGAAGGGGAGACTCGTTTTGCCCTCGAAATCGATTGGGATTTTACAAAATATACGCCGAATACAAAGTTGTCGATTCGCCCGTTTTATTTTCCACGTCGGCGTGTTTCTCTTGGATCTTGATCATAAGCGTATGTCTTATTTTTAAATAATTTGTACGAATTTTGTAATTTTCTTACTTAATTGTGACCAACAGATGGAAAAAGACATGCAAAGGACTTCACATGCTACAATTTCTACAGATGTTATCATAAAACGTAAACGAGTAAGTTTTAGAAATATACAGGATGTTTCAGCAAATCGGTTACAAACTTTTAGGAGAGAGAGAGAGAGTTTATCTAGACGATGGAAAAACACACAGTAATGCATGATGGGAAACGCTTTCCTGGCGCGATGGTGATGACATAAAACACAAGAAAAGAAGGAGACGAAAAGGGTAAGAATATATGTTTATTATGCTTAGTGCAGAGGAAACTAAGAAATAAGAACAAAAACAGACGATCTTCATCAAAGAAGGTATTCGAAATTACGTTTGAAAGGTATCCTCAACTTGGAATCGACAGGGCTGGTCCGGTGCGTATATAAGCAAAATGTACACTGCTAGGACAACGGCTTGAATTTGGCCAATGACAGTCCAGATGAAGGTCACCATTAACTCCGCCCACACGAGTGATGTCATATTTCTGACGTTTCTTTACATTCTATTGTTCGGCGTTACAAAGGTCGTTCTTTAAATGTACATTTAGTTTTTAGGAATGAAACTGTTTGTATATATCTTCTGTATATAACGGTTTAATGTTTGTTTCGCAATATTAAGGATTACTCAGAGTTTAAATTGCTCCGTAACCCAGCTCCTGTACTTCATATGTTCTATTTCTAGGAGCGCACAGGAACCTAAAATAAGAAGGTTCCGGCACTTTTTTTATGTAACTCAACAACAATTTCAGTAGAAATTTGATATCGAAAATTTTATTTTTTCAATAAAATCACATTAAATTTTAATTTATCTCTTTACATTTTATTTAATTTTAATTATTTAATTTCTTTAATTATTTAAATAGATAATAAATTAACTACGAATTAATTAAATAATAATTATAGATTAAACAATAATTCATAAATATTAATATCAATTAAATAATTGTTAATTAATTTGATAATCATTAACTGTTTAATTTTTAAATTACTAATAATTTTAATAGTCATTTATTTGTCCTTCCTCTTTCCTAACGGTCTTCCATAGGGCTCCGGCGCTTCTACTTTTAGAAATTTAGCTCTGGGATTACTCTACTGTTCCAATACAAAATTAGATCTAGTCAGATGGAAGGTACTCATGGCTGGAATATGCATGTGAAGTGTGGTTTACAAATTATTCTGCATACTGATAATCAGAAACTTTTAAGTAATGAAGAGTTAAATCATCTAATACATCAAATGTACCTGCGGGAATTAACCGAGTAAAATTATCTTTTCTTGGTTAAAAATGCTAATTTGTGTCGTAAAATCAAGAGAAAAAAGCTTTATAGATTATTCGTTGAAAATCTGACATCCTGAAAAATGGCCAATGGAGAAAAATGACCAAAAGGAGAAATATATATATATATATTGTTGCGAAAAATTCGGCGGTTGCGCCTGTATGTAAGCTTTCCGGCATAGCACTAGGGTTGCCATAAAATAGTGTATGGTAGGGTTGCCAGATTGGCGACTTTATCGCCCATTTGGCGACCAAATAGGCGATATCCCATGGTCCAATCGGGAAGCTTCTAGAATAATTTCCTGTCGAGATATTTCTCGAAACGTGTCGAACTTAAAGAAAACCTATATAAACCCTTGCGTTTCTGAGAGCCAGCTAGTTGAGTTGCGAAGTTAGTTGAGTTAGTTGTTGCAAGTTGCGAGCAGTGTGATTAGTTGTGAGAATAGCTGCTACGCGAGAGTTCTGTGAACGGAAAGCAATCGAGATAGTGCTTTGCCGTGAAGCTATCTTTACAGTATAGCTTGAAAGTGGATTGGTGATTGTTCCACGGTGTTTTATTATAAGTTTAGTGTTGCCGTGAAGCTACCTTTACAGTTACAGCCTGAAGCTGTGTTGCTGATTGTTTCAGCGTATTTATTGTAGATTTTCGACGCTTTTAAAGGTGATTTTGGAACTGTGCTGTAAATAGTGATTCCTGTAAATAAATTGTGCTTTTTATTGTTCTGCATCGTGTTTTCATCGGATACTCTCAAATCCACGAACCCGTATAACGCAACAACAGGTGTCAGGAGTGGGGTTTGACAGTGAATGCCAGTCACCCGTCTACAGGAGAAAGCAATGGCGGAGGAAATGAAAGCTTTGATGGACATGTTAGCAGCTCTGAAAGCCGGACAAGAAGAGATGAAAGAAGACATGAAAGCCGGACAAGAAAAGATGAACGCCAGACAAGAAGAGATGAAACAAGAAATAAAAGCCGGACAAGAAAAGCTTCAAGAGCAACTGCGACAGATGGAAATGGAGCAAAACAAGGTTAGAAGCGACATCATGGAGCTTAGAGAGGAAACCAAAACCAAATTACAAGATATGAAAGAGGAACTGAAGGAGGAAGCTGCAACTAAAATAGCCGATATGGAAGAAAGATTCGAAGAAAAATTTAGGAAGTTTCGGGAAGAGGTAGACATGTTGAAAGAAAAACGAACTGAGCCGAAGAGAGAAATTGAAGATTTTAAGATTCTCCCAGGTTCTCCTCACACGGCAATCAAACCCAGTACGTACGACGGAAAATCGTCGTGGAATGTGTACAAGACCCAGTTCGCCATCGTGGCTGACACTAACAGATGGGATTCCCAGATGAAGGCATCACAGCTAGCTGCATCACTCCGAGGCGATGCTGCAGATATCCTAGGAGTTCTGCCACAAGACCAGATTTCCAGTTTTGATGCCCTCTCGAACGCACTAGAACTCAGATTCGGAGAAAAATGCGTAAAGGACTGTAGCCGTCTCCAACTCAAAACCCGCCAACAGAAAACGACTGAAAGCCTCCAAGAACTAGCAACTGATATTGAAAGGCTGGCGCACCATGCATATCCGGACTGTCCACCCGATGTCCGTGAAAATCTGGCCCTTATGCATTTCGTCGATGCAGTCAAGGATCAGGAAATTCAGAAGGCTCTCAGGTTGGCAGATCTCAAAGACCTGAAATCTGCATTAATCTATGCGATGAAGTTTGAGTCGGCTCAGCAGGCAACTCGAAAAGATCGCCATCCGATCAGAGCGGCTAAAGTAGAAAATGAAAATTTTGATGTCAGAAAATTTAAACAAGAAATGTTAAGAGAGATTCGGGAAGCGTTAAATAAGCCAAATAACAGAAACACCGACAAGAAAGCAATGAAGTGCTGGAATTGCGGACTCGAAGGACATCTGCGCAGGAACTGTCACGTGAGCCAAGACCGGGAGGCAGCTCCCGTGAAACAAAACCAGGGAAACTAAAATGCGGCAATTTCACGGGGCGGAGGTTGCCAGGCAGAGATGTAGCCCCTCTGAAAGTTCTTCAGATCTCGTCAATGAGCGGCGGAGATAACGGATTGTTCGTCGAAGGATACGTGAATAAACACCCTTGTAAGATGATCATCGATACGGGAGCCAACGTAACCATCGTCAGAACAGACGTAGCGCGGGAACTAAACGAGACTTTGCGCTGGACTCCGCCCTGTGTGACTCTACAGACAGTGACAGGTGACAAGATCCCCATTGAAGGTAAAATTAACATCACCATTACCTTCGGAAATGAGACTTACCAGCACTTGGCATTCGTCGCTGACATCGCGGACGAATTAATACTTGGACTAGACTTTTTGCGGAAATATGACTTTACACTGGACTTCAAACGCAACGAAATGCACTCTGCGAGGGAGGATATACCCGTGTTTGAAGTGAAGAGTGATATTCCTTCAGCTCACCAAGTAATAGCGAAAACGGACGTCACGATCCCTCCGATGACAGAATTACTAATATCCGGCTGCATAGAAAACAGAAATAGCTTCAAGTTTGGAATAATTGAATATCCCGAAAATAGCTCGAGAAATGTATTAGTCGCCTCTACATTAGTGGACCTCTCCAAAAATTTCGTCCCCGTGAGAGTGGCGAATGTTAGCCATAGTCCGAGAACAATCCAGAAGGGTAAAGTGCTAGCAACCTGCACGCCGGTTACGTGCGTTTACAAGGCCCCACCTGCAATGCCCACTGAGTCAACAGCGAAATTAATTGATGAACTGCTGCAGAGAACAAACTTAACCGCCGAACAGAAATGTGCAGCAGAGAAAACAATTAGTGAATTTGAAGATCTATTTTCTCGAACATCCAGAGATGTTGGCCGCACGAAATTGACACAACATCGAATTGACACGGGTGATCACTCACCGATCAAGCAACATCCCAGACGCCTACCATTCGCAAAGCAGGAAGAGGTTGGAAATCTTCTAAAGGAGATGCAAGAAAGTGACATCATCGAGCCATCCACAAGTCCATGGGCATCTCCTATAGTTCTCGTCCGGAAGAAAGACGGCTCGACAAGATTTTGTGTCGACTACCGGAAGCTAAATAATATCACTAAGAAAGACAGCTACCCTCTTCCGAGGATTGACGACACACTAGACACGCTATCAGGACACAAATGGTTCTCCACTCTGGACCTTAAGAGCGGATACTGGCAAGTGGAAATTCACCCGGACGATAGAGAGAAAACTGCGTTCACTACTGGCCAAGGACTGTGGCAGTTTAAAGTTATGCCGTTTGGACTCTGTAACGCCCCTGCAACATTTGAACGCTTGATGGAAACAGTGCTTCGTGGCCTATCTTACGAGTCCTGTCTGGTTTACCTTGACGACATCATTATAGTGGGCCGTACGTTCGAGGAACATCTAGAAAACATCAGGAAGGTGTTCCAAAAATTGAAAGATGCCAACCTCAAACTAAGTCCTTCTAAATGCAAGCTGTTCCGCAGCGAAGTCACCTATCTGGGTCACATCATCTCCGCCGAAGGTGTCCGTACGGATCCAGAGAAAGTTTTGGCAGTCAAGGACTGGGAACGCCCTGTGGATGTTCATCAACTTCGGAGCTTCCTGGGACTCTGCACTTATTACAGAAGATTTGTAAAGGGGTTCTCCAACATCGCAAGACCTCTGCATAGATTAACGGAAAATAAACAGAAATTCGTGTGGACTGAGGAATGCGAAAAATCTTTTAATGAGCTGAAGACGGCATTAACATCCACGCCTGTGCTCGCATATCCCCAGATCGACAAACAATTCATACTTGATACGGATGCAAGCAACGAAAGTGTTGGAGCTGTCCTTTCCCAGATGATTGACGGTGAAGAGCGAGTGATAGCCTATTGGAGTAAGTGCTTGTCAAAACCGGAAAGGAATTATTGCGTCACTCGGA
The DNA here is from genome assembly GCA_000611955.2 of Stegodyphus mimosarum. Classification (NCBI taxonomy): domain Eukaryota; kingdom Metazoa; phylum Arthropoda; class Arachnida; order Araneae; family Eresidae; genus Stegodyphus; species Stegodyphus mimosarum. The sequence continues at coordinate 134,424 of KK116926.1, forward strand.
AAGAATTGCTCGCTATCGTAAAAGCCATAGAGCATTTCCATCATTATCTCTATGGCAGAAAATTCTTGCTCCGCACCGATCATGCTTCCCTAACTTGGCTATTGAATTTCAAAAATCCTGAAGGACAGATAGCCAGATGGATTCAAAGACTCCAGGAATATGACTTTGAAATAAAACATCGTAAAGGCTCCTCCCATGGAAATGCGGATGCTTTATCTAGGAAGCCTTGTCCTGCGCATTGCGGGTATTGTTCAAGAGCACAAGCTAAGTATGGTTTGGCGAATCCTAGCATCCGACAAGTAACATCTTCAACAGCATCGGAGCCAGATCCGTGGAGTCATGAAAAAGTTAGAGAAGACCAGTTGGCGGATCCTAACATTAAGCCAATAATAGAGCTGAAGGAATCATCGGCTACGAAACCCAAGTGGCAGGACGTTTCCATCTTCAGTCCTATGACTAAAAGGTACTGGGCTCTCTGGGACTCACTTCACCTTCGAAATGGAGTCTTATATCGACTGTGGGAAAGCGACGATGGAACTAATAAAAGATGGCAGCTGCTGCTTCCTCAAAACCGAATACCTGATGTCCTGAAAGAAATACACAGCAGCCCAACAGGAGGGCATTTCGGCTATATGAAGACATTAAACAAAGTTCGAGAGCGCTTCTTTTGGAGTTCCGCAAGAAACGACGTTGAGAAATGGTGCCGGTCTTGCGATGCCTGTGCAGCCAAGAAAGGACCAAAGGAACGCTGTCGCGGAAGAATGCAGCGATACAACGTTGGAGCGCCTTTCGAGCGAATTGCCCTTGATATACTGGGACCTCTGCCATGGACTAAAGATGGCAACAGATACATTCTAGTTGTCATGGATTATTTTACGAAGTGGCCTGAAGCATATCCAATTCCAGACCAAGAGGCTGTCACTACGGCTGAAGTCCTGTTGCAGAATTGGGTATCTAGATTTGGAACTCCCCTCCAGATTCATACCGACCAAGGCAGGAACTTCACTTCGGCTGTGTTCAAAGGACTGTGCGACTTATTGGAAATAAAGAAAACACAGACCACCCCGTTACATCCGCAGTCTGACGGCATGGTGGAGAGATTTAACCGCACAATCTTGAACCACCTATCGCTTATGGTTTCCAAGAACCAAGAAGACTGGGATCGTAAGCTGCCCCTGTTCCTGCTTGCTTACCGTAGTGCCGTCCACGAGAGTACCGGCTATTCCCCTTCTCAAATGCTCTTCGGTCGTGATCTCCGTCTTCCGAGTGACCTGCTTTTCGGCCGTCCTCCGGATCTACAGTCCTCTCCTGAGGAGTACGTTCAAGATCTCCAAGCCCGGTTGGAAACGATGCACAGGTTTGCTCGAGAGCGAATTAACATCTCGACGGACAGGATGAAGAAGAGGTACGACGCAAGAGCGACCGAACATAAGTTCCAGGAAAACGACAAGGTTTGGCTGTGGAATCCGAGCCGTCGTAAGGGCATTTCTCCCAAACTGCAATCGCATTGGGAAGGTCCCTACACAGTCCTCAACAGACTGAATGACGTCGTAATACGGATCCGTAAGTCTCCCAATTCCAAACCTAAGATTGTACATTATGATAGGTTAGCTCCATACTATGGCCATAGTAATTAGTGATAGTTATTTTTGTTATGGGTACCCCGTATTTCGTAATGTTTTTATGTTTAATTGTATGATTTATGCATAGTTGCTTGTACATAGATCTTTGTAATTAGTGTAAATGTTTTTGTTATTTGTAAATACTGTAAATATTTGCAAATTTTGTTATTATTGTAATTTATTTGTTTTGTAGCTTTTTCGATTATTTCTTTTTGGCTCCCAGCCAGGGATTGTACTGCCCGGGACGTGCAGTCCTTGGGAGGGGGCAGTGTTACGAAAAATTCGGCGGTTGCGCCTGTATGTAAGCTTTCCGGCATAGCACTAGGGTTGCCATAAAATAGTGTATGGTAGGGTTGCCAGATTGGCGACTTTATCGCCCATTTGGCGACCAAATTGGCGATATCCCATGGTCCAATCGGGAAGCTTCTAGAATAACTTCCTGTCGAGATATTTCTCGAAACGTGTCGAACTTAAAGAAAAGCTATATAAACCCTTGCGTTTCTGAGAGCAGTTAGTTGCGAAGAGATTGTGAAGTATTGTGAAGTAAGTTGCGAGCAGTGTGATTAGTTGTGAGAATAGCTGCTACGCGAGAGTTCTGTGAACGGAAAGCAATCGAGATAGTGCTTTGCCGTGAAGCTATCTTTACAGTATAGCTTGAAAGTGGATTGGTGATTGTTCCACGGTGTTTTATTATAAGTTTAGTGTTGCCGTGAAGCTACCTTTACAGTTACAGCCTGAAGCTGTGTTGCTGATTGTTTCAGCGTATTTATTGTAGACTTTCGACGCTTTTAAAGGAAATTTTGGAACTGTGTTGTAAATAGTGATTCCTGTAAATAAATTGTGCTTTTTATTGTTCTGCATCGTGTTTTCATCGGATACTCTCAAATCCACGAACCCGTATAACGCAACAATATATATATATATACGCATACATACACACTCACACATATTATATATATATATATATATATGCACACATATATACTGATACATATTGTTTTATTTTCCACGTCGGCGTGTTTCTCTTGCGTCTTAATCTTGGCAAGTTCAGTTGTCATTTCGAATTTTAATCCGTAGCTATTGTCTTTACCCTGAAGTGTGTTTTTAATGTGAAATTTTTGATGTGATGCGTGAGGCTATCGCTTGGCCCTAATTTGGTGCCTTCGTAGCAAATAAAAAACTAAATAAATAAACAAATATTTTTTTTTTTTTTGCAATACTTTTGCAAGAAGTAATGGCATCAGTATTCAAAACAATGCGCGTAAGAATGTAAAAATAATTAAGAAAGTTCAATTCAATAGCCGTGAAACTATAATAAAATGAAGTAAAAAGGAAAACAGAAAATCTTTAGCCTCCAATGTAATTACGACCAGATCCAGGTAATTGCTTTAGGACTGGTACTGAAACCAGTTCTGCACCTAAAGTCGACACGCGAGATTTATTGCGTAATGGAAGTACAATTGTTTTTCGTGTTACATTATTCAAAGAAGATGCTTCTCTGACGTCTTTCTTGCGTAACATCATAAAATCAATTTTGCATATCTCATGATATGAACAGATTTATGTTGTAATCAAAATGGACTTTTCTTTTATTGCATTCTTTGATGGAATTAGGCGCTCACAGAAAATACATATTTTAAATAAATAAAGGATTCCCCCCCCCGCCAGGTGCGAGTATTAGTGGAATTTAAATAAAAATAAAAGAAAGTTAACTCGATGTTCTTGGAGGATATTTTCTTAAAATGAAATTACCGAGTTATTTTTAGAAATGATACACCACTGCCTTAAGGAGTTGCAACGCGCTACGATAAAACAAAACTTCCGATTCAACGAGTTGTACATGAAACATATCGCCATATATAACTGTGACGAAACTTACATGGATTGTCTTGCTTCTAAGCATTGCCGAGAGCTATAATTCGACATATACGTAATCACTTTAAAGAGTCTATATGCCGAATGACTCTGCTTTTCGGAACATACTTTATTTACTCCCGCATTTTTCTTCTTTTTTACTTCCTTGTTTGAAAGTAAAGGAAGTACCGTAATCGCGAAAATTTTCAGCTATCAGATTTCAACGCAAATATCCGTTCTCATCGTTCTCAAATCCATTTTGATTATTTTTTCGCGTGGCATCTGTACGTTAGGACAGAACAAAGGACTCTTAAGTTCCATTTTTCGCAACGTCTGTACGTAGGTATATACGTACGTATTTCGCATAATTGAAAATGATTAGCCGTAGAATATTAATATATATCCACCCAGCCTTTATTTTCGTAATCTTTTGTCATAAACTTCCACTTGCGAAAGTGTTTTAAAGGACGAGAATATTCACGTTTGAGCAATGTCAAACTTACAAAAAAAAAAAAATTAAAGAGATAGCAAAAATCTATCTTTTAATGCGGTCTCCCGGTCCCTATTGCTTATATTTTGTGAAAGTTTCATATTCGTAAAGAAAAAGTAACATTGTAAGAAGTTTGAAGTTTTTTCCTTTTGCGATTTTGCGTCGGAAACATTAAAAGTCTGAATCACTTTTCCAACTGTTGCCACCAAATCTTGCAGGCCTGTATTATGTTTAAAGAAATTAACTGATGAAGAATCTGCATAAATGTATGTATGTTTCTCCAAATGTGACAAAACAACGGTACCTACAGCCATCCAATTTTGAATAACGTACGTTTCCACCCGAATACGGGCATCTGGAAGAAAGAAATTGGAATTTGTTTTATTATCTATTTCAGATTTTGTAAAACTTTAACGAATTTTTGGTGGACAAACTCAAACGATTTAAAAGCGAGCATTAGCAACACTCTACGAGGATAAAAACTTTTTTTTTCTTTTTTTATCGGAACTGTTATTGGAAATTCTAAAGATAGACTCATTTTAAAATTATTTTGCGATATTGCCGTTGAACTGAATTTTATGGTTTAAGTACGAAGAACATGATATTTAATAAAAAAAAATCTGAAATGTTTCAGATTTTAAATTACGTCCAAAGGGACGTTTATTTAACATTTTGTGTGTTACCTTTATTTGTTAAATACCATGTTCTTCGCACTTAAACCATCAAATTCAGTTCAACAGCAATATCGCAAAATAATTTTAAATTGAGCGTATCTTTAGAAATTTCGGTACACGCTCTCACGCGCCGGAGATAAAAATGTTTTTCTGTACAACGTCGGTATTGCTGGCTTTGAAATCTTTGAGTTTGTTAATGAAAAATTCGTTAAAGTTTTAGAGAATATTGTTACGAATTTCACATTTATTTGGCTATTTATTTAGAACTGTAATTAAAATTCCTTTTTATTTTCCCGTGCAACGCACGCAGACGATTTTTGAAGAGAAAGCTACGTCAAAAAAAAAAAAATAATAATAACATGCATACATTTATGCAGATTTTTCATTTTTTAAACTTTAATGCAGAGCGATAACATTTAGTGGCAACAATTTGAAAAGTGAATCGGGCATTCAGAGTGAATCAACGCAAAATCGCAAAACGAAAGTAATAGTCCTTCGGGTCTAAATACCTTTGGACTAATAAAGGTTCAAAACGTTCAAAAACCGCCCCTTTAAACGTAATTTAAAATCTGAAACCTTTCAGTTTTTTTTTTTAATTACTGTTTTCATTCCTATAATAATTTTCTTATAATAAATGTTTTTAATATTTTTGCAGCGCTCTTTACATTAAGAATACTTTTGAGTAGCAAAAAATGGTAAAAATGAAAAGAAAAACTTGATGTAACAACGGTAAAAATAAGCTAGAATCATTTCCTCCAGAAAAAAAACAAATCTATTGGTCTAACTTTCTTCGCAAGCGTGCAAATAAACTAAAAAAATTTAGTTTTGATTGTTGCTCTCGGTTAAATTTAAGCATCGATTGCATCAAATATGAGGCAATTACTTGTAAATATTCTTTTCAGGTGCCGACGATTCTTCAAGTGATAAATATTTGAAAACTGGGACAGATATATTCAAAAACGAAAACTACCACTAATGAGTGTGGTTAAAATATACCTCATCCCTGCATAATAATTGGGTTTTACTCAGACATATGTACTCAGAATGATGCATTAGATAAGGGGACAACTACATTTTACGTAGTATATAAAGCGCACGGTGTTATTATCAGAGTAGCCTTCAGTCGGCAACTCATTTAAATATTTTACCCATTTCCATCCATGTAGGAAATGACACTGATTTGCATATTTGAGATCAGAATCCCCAAAATTATTCTTAGAATGTATAACTTAAAATTGCATATTTTATATCTCTACCAGCTGTTGCGGGGAGAGAATACTCAAAACTCTTAATAACTCTTTTTCGCGATTTTTACTCTGTCGCCTTAGCTAAAATCGAATTTCCTGTTACGAATAGTCGTGAGATGGCGCTTCTGACATCCTTGTTCTCGAAATACGTTTTAGGATTCTGGATACGTTTTATCTACATTTCTAAGCCTAAATAATTCTTATTCTCTAATTAATTATCTAAATAAAACGTACACTCCAAAAAAAAATAGTTCTGTATCTTTCATTCTACTGGGCCGATTGACGAAATTCAATTTGCGTTTTTCATGTCTCGAAAGCGCGACTTGGGATATGTATTAAATGTATATACAGGGTGTTTATAAAGTCCGGGACCCATTTGGATGTTTAATAACTCATAAAATAATAAAGATAGATTAAAATTAATAACATAAATGGTTAGATAGACTCAAAAAGCTTCATGTCCCTTGTCAATGAACTTCCACGTGTGCCCCCTTCGTCGCACGGAGAATATCAATTCGATATTCAATTTCACGCCAGGTACCGGCAAGCATGTCGGCATCCACAGAGGCTATTGCGGTTGTCATTCTGGCTTTTAGGTCATCCATGTTCGACACTCTCCTCCTGTAAACGTTGTCCTTTACAAATCCCCAAAGGAAAAAGTCCGTTATATCAGGTGATCTGGGTGGCCAAGGTGACGGTCTCATCAGCCGTATACTTAGACATGTTGGAAAAGTTCGTATTTCCACAACTAGAAGACCTTCAGCCACATGTCTTTATGCAACAAGAGGGTGCACCACCTCATTGGGGTACCATCGTTCGTAGTTCTTTGAATGATCATTTGACAGGAAGATGGATTAGGCGAGGAGGTCCCATTCCTTGGCCACCCAGATCACCTGATATAACGCCGCTGAACGTTTTCCTTTCGGAATTTGCAAAGGAAAACGTTTACAGGAGGAGAGTGTCGAATATAGATGACCTAAAAGTCAGAATTAGAGCCGCAATAGCCTCTTCGATGCCGACATACTTGCCGGTACCTGGCGTGAAATTGAATATCGACTCGATATTCTCCGTGCGACGAAGGGGGCACACGTGGAAGTTCATTAGCATGGGCCATGAAACATTTTCAGTCTATCTAACCTTTTATGTTACAAATTTTAATCTATCTTTATTATTTTATGAATTATTAAACATCAAAATGGGTCCGGGACTTTATAAACACCCTGTATATCATTGTTCTAATATAGGTATTTTGACACAAAATCTGACTTTTCCTGAAGTGGCATCTCCATTTTTTTCCATATTTCGATTCTACGACTTAAATTATACCAAACTGCCAAGTTTTGCACAAATCGCGCTAGTAGTCCTTAAAAATTTAGCTTTCGAAATTTTAGCTCCGCCCTGTTAATTGAATTTGATATATATTTATTAACATCTTTATTATTAAACGTATTTGATTCTTCCTCTCACATTTCGGAATTTAGGTTTATTCCAAATAAAATTCGCCTGTTTTTCATGATTTATTTTTAAACAATTTTTATAAATTTTTCAAAAGAATTTTATTTATAACCATCATTATAATTTACCATCATCTTAAGGTAGATGTTTTTCTTAGCATACTTGCAAAAAATTAGTTTTTTTATTCAAAATTTCTTAAGATATACGTGAATTTACACTTTCGCATGTTTTGAAATTTGGCGCGTGTATTATAAGCGATAATAACGAAAATGTGGTTTAGGCACTTTGTTAAAATTATTTGAAAGTATGAACGATGACTTTCCTTCCGCTCATACAACAGTGAAAAAAAGGAAAGGAAAATAGGTTGTTATAAAATAACAATTTCGCCATTCTTGGCTCAAATTGAAAAAAATTGCGCCAAGATAAATTTTTAAATTTCTCAATAAATTTCTCACCAAAAATTACAAAATTTAATATCTAGGCATAATTTGAGTCGTAGAATCGAAATATGGAAAAACATGGTATGTTCTCTTAGAAAAAGATCAGATGTTGCGCCAACACACCTATGGTAGAATAATGCTATACATAAATCTAATATATATCCTAAGTCGCGCTATCGAGAAATGAAAAACGCAATTTGAATTTCGTCAAGCGGCCCAGCAGAACGGGAGATATAGAACTGTCCCATTTTATCTACTTCCTTGTACGAAATAAAAAGGAAGTATTGTAATCGACAAAAATTTCGGGTATCATATTTCAACGAAAATATCCATTTTGAACGCTATCGAATGCAAATTAACGATATTTTTGCATGACATCCGCACGTAAGGACAAAATAAAGGATTCTTTTCCTCCCCTCCAAAAAATTATAAAACTGATTTAAAATAGATTCTTAAGGAATTTTTGCGTAGCGTCTCTGCGTATGTATGTCTATATGTATCTTGCATAACTCAACGAGTAGCCTCAGAACGAAATGCTGTATATAGGAAGAACTTTTGTATATATTGGACTGCTAGAACATGTAGATGTGCACCTTCTATTTTGGTTGCAATCGGTATATCTCTATTTATCTATCTATCTATATATATATCGGCTCAGTTTTTTTATTCTTATATGTCGGTAAATTGTGCATTTTTTGCTTTAAAAATGATTGAATTATGTTGTCCTTATCTTCCGATTAAGGTTTTTATGCCTTTAGTAAATCTGCATGCAAGATTTATAGAATGATCAACAATTTAAAGTGCGGCTAAGCCTAATCATTTTTCATATGGCATCCATGTTTGTTTACATTTGAAACTTAGGAGAATAGTGAATTTGTTGCCAATCCAGAGAAACTGAGCTTTACAGCAACAAAGATAACGCCTTATTATTGCGAATTAAATCAGGCTTAATCCATTCTGGAATTTATTCGAGGAAATAAGTGTTTGATTTACTCCGTAATTTTTACTATAGATATTTTGAGTTTTTATATATTTTTGCCTTGTCGCGAAATGAAAACTGAATTTACTGAATGAGGAATACCGAATCGTCTGTGAAAAACTGATTTTTTTTTATTATTATTTCTTTTATACATCGTTTTAGATTTATCACAGTATTTGAATAGAACATGTGGCAACGATTACGTAATTCTTCAGATGATGTACATAACTTTTGTGCATTCTGAATTATAAAATGAATCAGATTTAACGCTGTTAAGTGAACTGGCGCAAGAGTGCCGCTGTGGTAAACAAATGTAGGACATTTTAAAGAGTGCATTTATTCTTTTGTGGTTTATGCATAAACGACAGAGTAGATTTAATTCAATCCAATAAGTTTAAAGGAAATGCAAAATGCGTGTAATTTAATATTCCGTGCAAAGAAGTCATGTGGTGTAGACATCAGATTTTTTTTTTTTTTTTT
>KK116926.1:158591-172246 GCA_000611955.2 Stegodyphus mimosarum
GTGTCCCATCACTTATGTGAGCCATTTTTTGCTCCGTTCTAAACAATCGTATTTTTATTAAATTAATATGTTAATATTTTGAAAAAATGTATGTTATGTAATAATTGTTACTAAATTTAAGTATGAAACACACCCACATAACATTGTACATGTTTTTTTAATTTATTTTATTACGGTTTCCTTTTGTAAAGCACAAGTGTCCCATCACTTTTGTGAGACACTGTAGAAATACGGGAAATATCTGGTGTATCTCTGTTATTTTGAAAAATGAATAATTTATATTACATAAGAGCTGATTTATTTTCGAAACTTAGAAAAACAAATAATTTTGTAATAGATATTTAATAATATTTAATAATAAAACAATAGAATAAATAGTATTAGAATAAATAGAAATAATTTATTAGAAAAGAAATAATTAAGAAGAAGTAAATAATTTATTTAAAGGATTAGATATGAAAACAAATTATAGAACAAACAATTTTTTTCATATAAGTTATTCTTACAATTTGAATTATAAATTTAATACTCAGTTGCTAATGTGAGATTAATTTCAAAATACATTCTGCATATTCCTTACCTTAAACTTCGAATTTTCCGCGCTTTTTATATGCTGTATCATACAAATTCTGCGATAACAAAATTTAAAATATTTAAGATCGAATTTGGTTCGAGCAGTTAACCTCTTTTGTGAAAGCTTAATTTCTTTGTTGCCACAACGTATCATCCAGTTGGGGAAAAAAATAACAAGAAAGCAGGTTGTTCGGACTAAATAACTTGTCATTTACTCAATCGAACTACAATAGAAAAAAAAAATGGCGAATCGTTTCATTTCATGTTGTCAATCAAATATTGCTGGTTTCATAACAGTGTAATACTAAGTGGTTTAAATCGTCTGCCATGAAACCATTTGCGCAAAATAATGGCCACTTTACTCTGTTTTATTACGCATAAAAGTATTTACATGATTATTCTAAAATTGAAAGAAGGTTGGTTTTATTTGATAAATAGTTGACGTCACGCAGTAAACTTTCTTTTCCTTGCTTTTGTGCAATATACAAAAAAGCGACTTCGGTTCTTTTTATTTAGAACATCAATCTTAATAAAAAATTAAATGATGATTGCTACCCAAACACGTTGACACCATTTGACACATCGATTCTAATTTTTGCATATGCATCGTTGCTCAGTTCTCAAGCATTTTTTCTACATTATTATTTTTCTGCCTTTAAAGCGTACTCTGGCATGGCAAAGAACGCTGAGTCTGGTCTGAAACTTCATTTAGGTAATAACCAAAGCTTGTTCGCAGCAGATCGCTAGTTTAATTAATTAATTGCGTCTAATTTAGATTATATTATTCTGTGCTACCTTGTGAAAATCTGAAAGCTTTTAGATTTTATTTTATATTATTTATTTTATTACACCCAAAGAGGAGGTTTGTTTTTTTTTACATTTTATGTGCTCCCTTTATGTATTAAATATCATATTCTTCGTATTTAAACCATAAAATTCAGTTCGACAGCAGTATCTCAAAATAATTTTAAAATGAACATTTCTTTAGAAAATTATTATTATTATTATTATTATTACAGCATTTATATTGCTCGCTTTGAAATCGTTGAGTTTTTTAATCAAAAATTTGTTTAAATTAAACAAAATATGAAATAGATAATAAAACAATTTCCAAATTCCAATTTTGGGCTTCCAGATCCCCATATTCTAGTGGAGGACAACTTATTGAAAATTCGATGTTTGCAAGTATCGTTGTTTTTTCTCAGCTCAAGAAACATACATACATTCGTGCAGATTCTTCATTATTTAATTTCTTTAAATATAACACAGGGTTCTAATATTTGGTGGCAACAATTTGAAAAGTGAACAGACATTTATAGTGAGCCTACGCAAAATGCCAAAACGAAATTAATAGCCCTCCTGGGCTAATTATCCAGTTGTTCAATTTTTCTACTTTTTTTTAACATTTATTTATCATTTACCTTTCCCTGTTTCTCCTATCTTTTCCTTATTTTTAAAGGGTTATTAGGTTAGGTTATTCAATTATGGCAAAGCACACGAGGGCTATCTGCCTAAAGGGAGGGATGCCTTCGTGGAGGACTTTCTAAGGGAAACTGGCTCGTATACAAGCTTATTTTTAAAAGAATTTTAGATAAGATCTCATTCTTTCTTTACTTTTTAATGGAGAAAATCACTCATAAGCATTAGTCCAAAGGGGCAATTTGCCCTGAAGGACTATTAATTTCGTTTTGGCAGTTTCCATTGGTTCACTGTAAATGTCGGTCCACTTTTCAAACTGTTGCCACAAAATATTGCAGCCCTCTATTATATTTAAAGAAATTAAGTAATGAAGAATCTGCATAAATGTATGTATGTTTCTCGCATTGTGATAAAACGACGGTTCCTAGAGCCATCCAATTTTGAATAACATACGTTTCCACACGAATTGGGCATCCGGAAGCCCAAATTTGGAATTTCATTTTTATCCGTTTCATATTTTGTAAAACTTTAAGGAATTTTTTATTTACAAACCCAATGATTTAAAAGCGAACAATGGCAACACTGTATGGAAAAAAAAAAGCATTTTTATCTCCAGCGCGAGCGACTATGTATCAGAAATTCTAAAGATATGCTCATTTTAAAATTATTTTGCGATATTGCTCTTGGACTGAATTTTATAGTTTAAATGTGAATTACAAACATTATCGTAACTGATATTATAAATGCGAATATGAGTTTGTTTGTTACGCTTTCACGCCTTAATTTCTTAACCGATCAACATGAAATTTTCAAGAAATATTTTTGATATATTAGAAAAGGTTATAGGCTATAAAATGTAACTTATCTGTTGAAACTTAAAACTATATAATAGGCTTTATCGCTTAAAATGATTGTCGTTGTATAAACATTGAATGTTGGAAGTTTCATAAAGATAAGTTAAACGATGTAAAAGTTTGTCTGCGCGCGCAGGTGCGCGGTTTAAACCACGTATGCATTTTAACATTTTCTAATATATCAAAAATATTTCTTGAAAATTTCATGATGATCGGATAAGTAATTAAGGCGTGAAAGCGTAACATTTATTAATTAAGTGTTTATTAGTTTGTATTTGTTTAATTTATTTATTATTTAAAATCCTTCAAGATTTCCGGCTTTTGGCTGTTCTTTCACAAAACATTTTTCAGTCATTTGGGAAATATACGTAGCAGTTTTACTAGATTTCGTGGCCATACAATAAGCGTAAATACAAAATATCCGCGGCCTATAAGGTATTCAGGAAGGGCAGTAATAGTAACTAAATAAGTAACAGTAACTAAAATTTTATCCCGATCGTTCTGGTCAGACAATAAGAAAAAAAATCAAATTATTTTATTTTTAGTCCAAAAGGGCTTTGTCCCTGAAGGACTATTGTGTTTTCGTTTTGCGATTTTGCGTCGGAAACATTAAAAGTCTGAATCACTTTTCAAGCGGTTGCCACCAAATCTGTATTATATTTAAAGAAATTAAATAATGAAGAATGTGCATAAATGTATGTATGTTTCTCGCATTGTGATAAAACGACGGTACCTGAAGCCATCCAATTTTGAATGCCGTCATCCTGCTGCGAATATAGGCATCTGAAAGCCGAAATTTGGAATTTGTTTTATTAACGATTTCACATTTTGTAAAACTTTAACGAATTTTTGATTCACAAACTCGAGGATTTCAAAGCGGGCCATGGCAACGTTGTACAGAAAAAAACATTTTTATCTGCGGCGCGTGAGACTGTGTGTAGGAAATTCTAAAGATAGGCTCCGTTTAAAATGATTTTGCGATATTGTTCTTGAACTGAATTTTATGGTTTAAATGCGAAAAACGTGATATTCAATAAATAAAAGTAACATACAAAATGTTTAAAAAACGCCCCTTCGGACGTAATTTGAAATCTGAAACCTCTCAGAATTTTATTTTTTCTTTCTTTTGGTCATTATTTAGATATTTATAATATTCGTTTATATGTATATTAAAAACGCGCGATGTTTTTAATAATTCACAAAAGCTAATAACTAACTTTAAGCCTGAAAAAAAAAGAAAATGAAGTTTGTTAAAGAAAATTGCAACAAGTATCTGGATGACGATTCTTCATAAATCAAAAACCAGAAATGCCATCGAAACCTGACACAGTAAAGAAAAAATCCCACGAGAAACATTTTCGAGTTCAAGCGACCAATCAAAACACAATCATTTCTGATCGCCGAAGAAAGAAAAAACCCTAAAACCTTCGTCACGTTGTCAAAAGCACCGATCTTCATGCGCTTCATCCACGAGCTGTCATCGATTTACTGCGGGAACAATAGATAAGATGCCGCAAAAGTGAAACTGGCCTGAAAAAGCAAATCTTTTTACGTTCTTCCATTGTCAGTCAAGTTATTTCATATTTCAAAAAGTGAAACTGGATGAAATAATAATACTTCCGTATTAGCTTGTCGAACATTCCTTCCTCTTGTCTGTCACTCAGCGTTTAAAGATTCATAAATCAAAGTTGAAAAATGAATTCAACCGTTTGTAAGCACGGGAAAGTAACGAAGAACTGCACAAAAATTAACAGTTTTTTTTAATGCATTTATCCACAGCATTTAACGTATAATGTAATAAGAAAGAACATGTACTAGGAAAGAACATGCACTAAGGAATGCATGCAGGATTATGTTTTTGTACATCCCCAAAAAAATTTTTTTTAATGTTTTAAAATACAGGGTGGTCATAAAGAAACTTTGCCAACATGTGCACTTCTAGCGTCCGTTCCGGTTAACCGATGAAGATAAGATTGCAAATATAGTTATTCGGAGGTATTCGGTGAAAGGCAAGACAGGGGCGCTCACGGTTGCGGTTATAGTTACACAAACTCGAAAATATCGAATGGCAACGCCAACTTTTTCCGGTCTCAAAACGTTCAGCGTATGCGAAAACCCTAAATAACGTTGGAACGATACCGATATGTCCAAAAACTGGCGTGTTATGCATACAGAAAAATGACTTCTGAACGCCGGTCAACGACGCACGATTTGGGCTCACGCAGAAAATTTGCATATGACTGAGACAAAGCACCTATCACTGATGCCAACACTTATCGGACAAAAGGACACCTTTATTTAGATCAAACATTTTCCACATGGATGCCATCACGGGCAAGTATGCACTGCATCAGGAGACTGTGGAGAATACCGCTCAACGCAACATCGCATGTTTGCAATCTCACGCCGTATAGGAACTTCAGAGGTAAACTCTGGATTTGAGATATCCCCAAAACAAGAAATCCATAGACGTCAGATAGGGGGATCGGGAAGGCCACGGAAAAGAATATAATAATATAATATAATAATGGCATAATTGGAAGAAATGTCTCCACCTGGATTAGGTTCCTTTTGTCTGCAGTAGAGAATGTAACGAATTTCATCCTTCCTTGCCGCGTGATGTGATTAGTAGTACCTCCAGCTAGCAGTTCAGGGCTCAGGTGATCGAATCCCGCGTGAGCGTAATGGCAGACCGCACATTCAGTTGAACCATGTTAAACGAATTACGCACATTGCGCATGCCCAGAAGAGAATTTGGAGCAATTACGACTTTGGCGTCATTTTAAAAGAAGATTACTATGGTATATGGTTGATGTTCCGTTATCTGGACGTAAACAGTTCGGGTTTTTAAAACTTTTTAAGTTTTACATTACTTCATTACCTTAGGTGTCAATATCGATTGTAAACTCCCCAAATTCTCGTTTAAGAAGGATTACAAAACAGGAAACATTACAGGATGTTGTTTATTCATCGTACTTCTGACGAATAAAAGCAATCGATTATTGACCATGCGTCCGATTCATAAATACTTTAACAACTTAAGGAATATATCTTGTTTAAATTACTTAATTAGAGCCAAAGAAATTATTACAGGTAACTGATATTAAATGTAATGCTTATGAACAAAATAAACCAAAATGAAATGAAACAGAAGCAAGTGCAATCAGCGCAAAAAAAGTGTCCATAGTATTGCAATCGTAAAGAGTCTCTAAGGCCTACAGGCTTGTGTAGGGTTGTTTATTTTCATTCGCCAGTATTTTCACCCACGCCAACGGTACACTATTGAGCATGCGCAGTAAGCGAAATTCGTTAACATTCATCAACTCAATGTGCGGTTTGCCACTACGCCTCCAGAACCCTTTAACAAACCTCGCTGTATGGGGAGGTGCACCATTTTGCATCCAAACGATGTCATTGAGTGCGTTCCGCTTACGCAATTCCGGTAGTAGCGTTCAGCCCATTTTGATAATACAGTTTTATCAATTCACCACGAAGAGTCATTTCGTCGCCATGTGCGAGTTCCCGAACGACGACTCCGCGTACCCACCTGGCATTTTATCGGTTTCTTACGCTGAATATCTGGCGATCGGCGTTCTGTGATTGGTATCTTGCCTCTGTTACATGCAAATATTCTGCGTGCTGCCAGATCGTGTTTCGTTGGCTGGTTTTCAGAACTCTTTCTTGTGTATGCATAACACGTCCGTTTCTGAACGTATCGGTACCGTTCCAACGCTATTTAGGTTTTTCTCATGTGCTGAACATTTTGCGACCGGAAAACGTTGGCGTTTCCATTCAATATTTTGGAGTTTCTGTAACTATAAGCGTAACCGTGAGCGCCCCTGTGTTGGCAATTACAGAATCTGGAGCGCATACCTCCGAATAACTATACTTGCAATCTTATCTCGATCGGTTAACGGACGCTAGAAGTGCAGATGTTGGCAAAGTTTCTTTGTGACCACCCTGTAATTTAAAAAAAAAAATCTGAAAGCTTTCAGATTTTAAATTACGCCCAAAGGGGCGCTTCTTAAACGTTTTGTGTGTCACCTTTATTTAATAAATATCGCATTACAATAGAAGAGAAACACGCCAATGAGACAATCAAATTCGCTGAACAAACCTTGTATTTGGCGTACATTTACAAAAACACTCAATCGATTTCGAGGGCAGCTACAGGGCCCTCCTCATCAGGAGAACAAAATATCTAGAAAAGGTATATTTTTTGTAAAATGTACGCCAAATACAAGATTGTTTCAGCGAATTTGAAATATCATATTGTTCGCACTTAAAAAATAAAACTCAGTTAAAGAACAATATCGCAAAATAATTTTAAAATGAGCATATCTTTGGGATTTCCGACCCACAGTCTCGCGCGCTGGAGATAATTTTTTCATTTCCCCCCCCCCTCCCGTACAGTGTTCCCATTGCTCGCTTTGAAATCGTTGAGTTTCTTAATCAAAAGTTCGTTAAAAGTGTTACAAATTATTGCAAAACGAGTTTTATTCGTATAAAATAACACACATAAAAAAGGTATTTATTACAAAAATAGCATAAAAAAAAACAAAAACAAAAAAATCTGAAGTGTTTCAGATATTAAATTATGCCCAAAGGGGCGTTTTTTTAACGTGTTGCGCGTTACCTCTATTTATTAAATATCATGTTCTTCGCAATTAAATTATAAAATTCAATTCAACAGCAATATTACAAAATAATTTAAGAACAGCGTAGCTTTAGAATTTCCCACACACAGAACGACAAAAATTGGCCGATATATTTGACTTCAAATTTTGGATTTTTATTGTCTTTTCCGAATTTTTATCAGATGGTCTCTTTGGGAGAAAAAAGGTAAAGAGGGGGTAGAGGAGAAAATTAGAATAATTCGAGGTTGATTTTTTGCCCTTCTTGTGTCATTCATTGATTTTCTTTTGTGATTTAACGTGTACTATTGTTTTATTTATCATTTTATATAATATAGTACGACAATCCAATTTTTCCACAAATATTCTGTATTCTTTCAAATGCTAAAAAGTTTAACAATATTCACATGCAGTTTTTATTATTCTAGTATGATAGTCAAATAATCTTACCAAAAAAATGTTAAATTAGAAACATATTTTGTTTTTAATTTTTGCAAGTAATTAACCTATGTGCGAATACTGAATATTGCCACCGTTAATTTTTGACAACAGTATTTCTAAAAAATTCTGCGAATAAGGTGTCTTCTTATCGGAAAAAAAATTGTATTTATCAAAAGGTTGCAGTACATTCTGCGTAGCAAAATGATCGTCACTTCATCCGTTAACATCAAAAAGCTTTGTTTAAACTTAACTTTTATTTTTAGTTGCGTAGAAATTTAAATGTAAGATCTAAACTTAATCTCAAACTTTAATATTAAATATCTCAGTTGATTTTTGTTGTACGGGGGCCAAATGTTTTGTGTTTTATTTTTTAAATAAGTACAAACTTTTGGGATTCCTCATTTCCTACCTGCTAAAGTAAATGTCGAGAAACCTAATGAACTGTTAATCGAATTATCGCATATTCCAAATAACAGAAATCGTAAACTCAGGAAGGCATAGCTACCCTTTACTTTACTTAAAAAAAGATGAACAGTCGGCCCCTTTCTGTGGGCGTACAGCAAAGCCTCCACTTGGGCTTAAACTCAAAACTAAGACATACGAATTAACTTTACCTAATTTAAAGATTTAGCCGTAGCTAGCACAATTCTAACGTAATAAGTCCTTAGATTTAAACTAGCCGTAGATTTATCAAAAGACACGTATACGGCCGAGCGTAACAGCAGGTGGCCAAAGGCAAACGCGCGCTACTTAGGATTCCTAGCTTCCCTCTCGAAGTCAGTTGAACTTTCCTTTAATACTATTTCTCTTTCATTTGCAATCAACGTGATTCCAAAAACTCATTCTGGTAGGGAGTTTTAAGTTGAAACGAGGTAAGATAGGAAAACATAATTAAATTAAAATAACTGTTATTAATTTAAAATATACCTTACGCACTTTTATTAAACATATAGTGATATAGGGACACGGTCATAGTCTCGCTTTAATGTGGCCTTTCACTTTTCATTCGAGTCTGTTGCCATTCAGAAAAATTTAAAATATTATTCTTTCATATTTAATCTGTCTGCTACTGATAAACAATTTAAAATCAGTGGATGCAGATCTTAGGAGTATTTCTTTAACTTTTTAATCTGATTGATTTAAATAAAAATGCATTGAGTTCATAATATGTTTAACTAAAAATTAAATTTTTTATAGATTTACGTTACGTATTTTTTTTTTTTTACTTTTTAAAGATACAGAAGATATATAACGTTCCTATGTGCATATACAGTGGCTCCCAAAAGTGTTCGTACACTTATGATTTTCATTGAAATAGAGCTCTATCCATTCATTAAAAGTAAACTTTCTGAATGAGATTTTAATAATAAGATCCATAATCTATTTGTAACAAAATTACATAAAATATTTTTTAAAATATATCGAAACTTTATTTTTAAGAAATTAATTTTTGCTTTCGTCAGCAAATAGGACATTATTCCAGCCCGTTTCGGGTGTATTTATCATTGATTTTGCGAATGAAAGCCTAAGCTTTCTGTTTTTCTCACTAACAAAACACTTTTTACGGGCAGAACGCCCATGTAGTCCAGCTTCTCGTCGAACAGTTTCACGTGAAATTGAAGTAGTAAACTTTGCATTCAGTTCTGTAGAAACTTTTACAGTACTCAAACGTGGGGTTTTCACAAATTTTCGAATAATAAATCTCTGATCACGTTCAGTTAACTTTCTCGATCGACCTTTTCTTACCTTGTTTTCGATCCGATTTTCTTCTTTAAAGGGTTTTATCACATAGTGCACTGTTGAATGAGATAAATGAACTCAGTCAGCGATATTTCGAATTGATTTACCACTACTATGGTGAAAAATTATCAGTTTTCGAATACTGTTTGTAATTTCTTTACGACTGCGACCCATTTTTCAATAATAAATAGAATATTATGAAGTAAGCAATAAAAAATTAAAGTTAACAATTTTTTTAATGCAAAAATTAAAAAAAGCGGCAAACGATCATTCTAAATTTGATTTTATTCAAAAATATTTCAGTGTACGAAGACTTTTGTGAGATAAAATATTTGCCATTTTTTGATTATTTAATTTCTTTAAAATAAAGTTTCGCTATATTTAAAAAATATTTCATGTAATTTTGTTAGGAATAGATTGTAAGGTTTTAGTTTAAACTAACAAAGTTTTATTTTAATTTCCCCTTTCCTATGATTTCTTATTTCAACTTCCCGATAGAATGAGCGCGCATTTCAGCTTTATGCTAATTTGAAGTGCAGCCAAGTTTTGGTATTTAACCGTTAGCAAGGAACTACTCAGAGTGAGAGAGCTTTTAGTCGCAGATCACTGCGGCTCTGTTCGACGTTCGACGTATTTAAATTCTAAACCTTAGCGCTGTTACTCTATTACTTATTGAAGTAAATCTAAGTGCGTTAGTATTAGTTAAATCTTGCTACTCACCATTTAGCATAGAGACCAACCTGGCGTTTAGAGCTCTGTGAGCAACGACTACTTAAACTTCTACTTAACTTTAGTTTAAATTATTTGATTGTTCAGTTTAGACCCAAGTGCGGTCATTATTTTCTGTTATCCCTCCCGAGTTGGGAAGTGGCTGTAAATAATAGTGGTTTAATAAAAGAGGATTTTAAATCCTTCTTACGTGCAGTTATTATACTACTTAACCACAGTATTCTACCACAGAACATAGCGGCATTCAGCTCCCTGTTCAAGATCAGGACTTAGACTGCTTCACGAATATGTTCGTCAAGAGTATACATAGAACACACAGTCCTGACAAGATTATAGATCTAATTATTAAAATCTCATTCAGAAAGTTTACTTTTAAGTAATAAATAGAGCCCTATTTCAATGAAAATCATAAGTGTACGAAAACTTTTGGGAGCCATTGTATGTTCCTTATATTCACATTTATCTAATACCCGATGTAATGTTATATAAAAAAGAATAAACTTTAAAAGAACCTTTTTTGGGCCACAGTTAAAATCTAAACCCTTTCATATTCAATTTTTATTATTTTAAAAAACTGTCAAATTTAAAACTGCCATAACATGAATCTTCCCCTTGTTTAAATCTTTATTTTATTATTACAAATGTGCGTTATTTATTAATTTTATTCGTACAAACATGAATTTTCAACTGCCATTGAAGAAATTCCTAGCGAAAACATTTTCTTTTAAAATGCAATCATCTGAATAACATTACCTTTTTTTCTCTGACTTTCACAGATACCGATCTTCAATAACAGGTGTAACTCATCTGCACCTATGCAACTTTTTCAGATAGAACAAAAAAACGCGAACACAAAGTATTAAAAGGAGGAGAAAAAAACGCATTCCCTCCTCCTTTTGTCGGCAAAAACCGGGATTCGAAGTACCCTTGCTTCCCCTCTCATACCTACGAAGGTAAATTGTGTTATTCTTTTCCGTATAGCTCCAAAACTATCTAACATTTACAAATTTGGGTCAAGGTGATAAGAACGCAGACGATTGTTCCACGTGAATATCGTTTCATTGTCTTCCACAGATCATATTTCTGATGCTTATTCTAAAGTAAATGCGGGCTTTCACTTTTTACTGGGCGCTCCCGCAAATAAAGAAAAGTAAAAAAAAAAAAAACGAAGTGCAAAAGAGAAAGATTCCGGTTATTTGCATACCAAGCAGACGAGTTCTATGGTTCTGTTGCATAGCAAGTAGAAGATCTTTTTCATCGCTCGTCTAACTTTAGAGATAGCGCGGGAAATTCTCTACAGAACTCGTTCCAGCGCACGGTTTGACCTTAACGCGAAGTTATTTGGAACTGTTAGATAATGTAAAAAAGATGAGTTATTATATTATTTAACAAAATGTTTTATAAATTATACTTTCCAGGCGTTTGGAAATATGTATTAGTATTATTATTACCGTTTTTGTTATTACGTGCGTATGGGTTCGTGCACAGAGCCCATGATAGCTTGATGAAATTTATTTTCCCCCAAACAATAAAAAATCTGAAAGCACTTTCTGATATATACAGTGGCTCCCAAAAGTGTTCGTAAGCTTATGATTTTCACTGAAATAGGGCTTTATACATTAATTAAAAGTAAACTTTCTGAATGAGATTTGAATAATAAGATGTATAATCTATTCGTCACAAACTTAAATGAAATATTTTTAAAATACAGTGAAAATTTATGTTTAAGAAATTCATGTACACCGAAATATTTTCGGTGTACATGCATAAGTCTTCGTACACCGAAATATTTTCAGATAAAACCAAAATTAGAATGATCGTTTGCGGCTTTTTTTTTATTTTTGCATTGCGGTGGCATTTAAAAAATCGTTTGTTTTAATTTTTTATTGTTTACTTCATAATATTCTCTTTATTATTGAAAAATGCGTCGCAATCGTAACGAAATTACAGACAGCATTCGAAAATTGATAATTTTTCACCATAGTAGGAGAAAATCCATTCGAAATATCGCTAAATGAGTTAATTTATTCCATTTTACAGTGCAGTATGTGGTAAAACGCTTTGAAGAAGAAAATCGTATCGAAAACAAGGTAAGAAAAGGTCGATCGAGAAAGTTAGCTATACGTGATGAGAGATTTATTATTCGAAAATTTGTGAAAACCCCACGTTTGAGTACTGTAAAAGTTTCTACAGAATTGAATGCAAAGTTTTCTACTTCAGTTTCACCTGAAACTGTTCGACGAATTCCCAGAGAAGCTGGATTACGTGGGCGTTCTACCCGTAAAAAATTTTGTGTTAGTGAGAGAAACAGAAAGCTTAGGCTTTCATTCGCAAAATCAATGTTAAACACACCCGAAACGTGCTGGAATAATGTTCTATTTGCTGACGAAAGCAAATTTAACAAACTTTGGTTCCGATGGTCGAATATGTATGGAGAAGAAAAAATGAGGAACTTCATTCTAAGAACTTAGTCGGAACAGTTAAGCATGGCGATGGAGGTGTTCTCGTGTGGGGGTGAATGACAGTATCAGGACTAGGTAATTCGGTATTTATCGATGGCATAATGAATCCTTCTCTTCATTTAAATATTTTAAGAAGCAATTTAAAATCATCGGCCCAAAATTTGGGTATCGGAAACAACTTTATTTATAATCATGATAACGATCCTAAGCATACGGCTCTCAACGTTTGCCTGTGGTATCTCTATAATGGTCCACAGGGTTTGAAAACACCGCCTCCGTCGCCAGATTTAAACCCCATAGAACACATCTGGAAAGAACTGGGGGT
This sequence comes from Stegodyphus mimosarum, assembly GCA_000611955.2. Lineage (NCBI taxonomy): Eukaryota > Metazoa > Arthropoda > Arachnida > Araneae > Eresidae > Stegodyphus > Stegodyphus mimosarum. Next base: position 171,769 of record KK116926.1, read on the forward strand.
TAGTGTACGAAAACACGACATCAAAAGGAAAAGCGAACTCAAAACAGTCACGATGGAAGAATGGATGAACATTGATACAGAAATTACAAAAAAAACTCGTAAAATCTGTTCCCAGACGTTTAAAAGCTATTGTGGATGCTAAAGGATATCCTACTAAATATGAATTTAACGAAAAAGGAAAAAAATTAACTAATATGTCAAGATTTTTTTGAAGTGTACGAAGAGTTTTGTGAGATAAAATGATTGTCATTTTTTTATTAGTAATTTCTTAAAAATAAAAGTTTCTCTCTATTTTAAAAATATTTCGTGTAATTTTGTTACGAATAGATTATAGATCTTATTATTCAAATCTCATTCAGAAAGTTTACTTTTAAATAATGGATAGAGCCCTATTTCAGTGAAAATCATAAGTGTACGAATACTTTTGGGAGCCACTGTAGTCTCGCGCGCTGGAGAGGAAAAAAATTTTTTTTCCCTA
>KK116926.1:172269-212337 GCA_000611955.2 Stegodyphus mimosarum
GTTTCATTAAGTTTCATGAATTTAAAAATTCATCAAAGTGTTACAGAATATGAAATAGAAATTAAAACAAATTTCAAAATTCGGACTTCAAGGTGCTCATATTTGGGTGGAGGGCTACGCTATTCAAAATTGGAAGTGTCTAGGTACCGTCGTTTTTTAACAATGCGAGAAACAATCACACATCCATGCAGATTCATCACTACTTAATTTCTCTAAATATAATACAGGGCGATAATATTTGGTAGCAACAATTTGAAAAGTGATACAACGCTTTTAATGATTCAGTGTAAATGCCGTTTCGAGACTTATAACCTTTCTGGGCTAATGCCCCTTTGGGCTAAAAACACCTAACAGTTATAGAATTTTTCACACAAAAGTACTCGTACAGCTCTTCTCGACAGAGCACAATGAGTAGTTACTACTTCAAACTACTAAGAACGTTAAACACAACGCAATGCAAAAAGCATCCCAAAGCGAAGCTCGCACGGATATGTCTCAATATTCTGAACTCAACTGCAAAACTGACGCTCTCTTCAGTTTTACATAGGTTTCCTGCGTCCGCCGAAAAATTTCCAGTACCTTCAGGTTCTCGAAATCGCTGGAAGTCATACACAGTTACAGTTACTTAGGGTCAAATACAGTTACATAGGGATCGGATCAGTTACAGGCATCGGACCAAAATGTCGCCAAGCTTAGAAACTTTTGACAGTTTCTCGCCAAAGGCGAGGTAGCCATTTACCTCAGTGTTAAATGGACTTAACCTGTAATCCAAATTTTCAGGTGGTGCTTCACATTCTGATACTTTTTTTTTTTTTTTTTTATTTATACAAGAGATACTACAATTTACACAGAATTTCGTTGAAATTATTTACATGTATACAAAATTCATAACATTATTAGTCCAAAGGGATTTGAATTCCGAAGGACTATTACTTTCGTTTTGGCATTTTGCGTCGTTTCACTCTTTTTTTTTTTTTTTTTTAGTTGCACGGGAAAATAAAAAGGAATTTTAATTACAGTTCTAAATAAATAGCCAAATAAATGTGAAATTCGTAACAATATTCTCCAAAACTTTAACGAATTTTTCGTTAACAAACTCAAAGATTTCAAAGCCATCAATACCGACGTTGTACAGAAAAACATTTTTATCTCCAGCGCGTGAGAGCGTGTACCGAAATTTTTAAAGATATGCTCAATTTAAAATTATTTTGCGATATTGCTGTTGAAATGAATTTTATGGTTTAAGTGCGAAGAACATGGTATTTAACAAATAAAGGTAACACACAAAATGTTAAATAAACGTCCCTTTGGACGTAATTTAAAATCTGAAACATTTCAGATTTTTTTTTCATTTATATTATTATTATTATTTTGTGTGTTAAACTTGCAGAGAGACTATAAATTTATTGGAAGTTTTCACGCGATATTGCTTCATATATTTCGGAATCTAAGGCTAGAATTCTTTTCGAAAAAGAAAATACCGTATTATTCTAAAATAAAACCCTCCCCTCTTCGAATATAACACTTCCCTTTAGTTTTAGAATACATTTCAAGACATAAAAATGTAAGTGAATATTTAATGAATGCGTGCTTCTGATTAAAATCCATTTGATTCTGACTAGAATGAAGAACATACAGTGTGCTTTTATGTTAATTAAAAAAGTCTTTTATTAGTTTGCGTTTAATTGCATTTCTATAACTTTCATCGACACTCAGCGCAATGCTAATAAAAAAGAGTTTTCGGGAACTTTGACTGCCTCTTACTCTTTTAAACTTGCCTGCTACTTGAGTTTATTTAGAAGCTTCGGCACGCTGCATTTGCTTCGAGAATACTTAAATTCCAAGATGACGGTTACTTAAACGTGCGATTTTTTTTATATTTCAGATTTAACTTGATTTGAACTTTTGTTCTGACTCACCCGCAAGCTGTGAAGGTTACTTCTGTTGTATTTTTGAGTTATATAATCGTCGAACTGACTTTTTAACAAATAGATTACCTTAAACCTTCGCTTTAAGTTGTGATCTCCGCAGTTAGAAATAAACGGAATGAATGTTTTGATGATTCTGGTAGTTTTGCCAAGTTAAAATATTAACGTAATGTACTAAATTACGTAATTAAATGAAATGTATGACGACGGTGCAAAAATAGATTAAGTTAGGTAATTGTAATATATCCAATCACATGGGGGCTGTCTGGCTGAGAGGAGGTATACATTCGTGGAGAATTTCCTAAAGGAAACTGGCTCAGTTTACACATCTACAAAACCACGAAAAACATTCATGCACGCAGCCCGTTCGCCAGGCTTTAAACTACCAGTTATCAATGGTTTTAATCATTCAGACACTGGGAAAGAGGGGTGGGTGAAGGAAAGATACTTATATAATGCTACCTGTTTGTTTTCAGGCATACGTCTGACCAGTATTCTGGCACACCAGGCCACTATACTGGCGTTAATCTAAAATTTTCTGACAAAATAGGCCTACGTTTGAATTCACTGTGACTTTACCGCTCGGCCAATTGATAGGTCCTCTTTTCTTTTGTATATTAATATTTTCCTCTTCGAATTTAATAACCACTCATTTAAAAAATGCCAGGCATTCTTATATCCATAATTCAGTCTCAGATATAATTAGAAATCCATACGTGTCCGGGATAATCCTGGACTTCTGGTAACACTATCTTTTCGTTTAAGTTCTTCTTTTAGTTCGGGCGCCACTGTAGAGACATTAGGTTGTTCATTAGGTTAGCATTCAGAAGATCTTTTTAAATCCCATTTCTTTAAAAACTTACGGCAAAGCTTACTAGGGCTTACTACTGCCTAACGGAAGAAATGCCTTCGGGAAGAATTCTCTAAGGGAAATTGGCTCGTATACACGTTACACGTGACGAAAACCACGGAAATGCCCATGCAGTCAGTCCGTTCGTCTGAAATCGAACCGATATGCCACTACCAGCGATAGATCCTTATAACTTAGAGCCTTCCTTAAATCACACTAATTCGAATATTAGACTTCCTAACTAAAATTTCAAAACAGTATTTCGCGGGAATGATCGCTTTCTATAACATAAATAAGTACTATGCAGCATCTAACATTAAACAGGTTGGGCTTGTAGAGTCATTAAAAATACCTTACATGAGCAAATTCCTTACATACTCCCCCTTTTAAAGGGTGACTGGGAATTAGGGGACCCAATCGCCAAATCCTGGTGGTGGAGAATCATCATCCACCACCTCTTTTAGTTCTAGCGCCACTATAGAGACATTAGGTTATTTCGAAGCAGCAGACGTTAAAAATGAGCAATGCCCTCGCCGGAATTCGAACCACGGACCTCTCGAATACGCGCCGAGTGTTCTGACCACTACACCACAAAGACGAGAGAAATACCTTATATACTCCCCCTCTTTTAAAGGGCGACTGGGTATTAGGGAACCCAATTGCCAAATCCCGGTGGTGAAGAATCATCATCCACTAACGTTTTTAGTTCTGGCGCCACTGCAGAGACATTAGGAGTTTTTAGAAAGCAGCAAGCTAAAAAGGGAAATGAGCAATGCCCTCGCCGGGACTCGAACCACGGACCTCTCGAATACGCGCCGAGCGTGCTGACCACTACTCCACGGACGCATGCTAAGAAAGTGGGAAAAATACCTTATAGGATCCTAAATTATCTCAATATATATAAAACTGTACTGCAAATTTCCAATATCTAAAAGAATATCCAACAAAAATAAAATAATTTTAGGGAAATGGGCCTTTTAATCTGTATGGAAAATTGTAATTATCTAATCAAATTTAAGCAAACATTTCCAGATTTGCAAATTAAATATTCTTATTCATCTTACTGTAATACTACAATTAAAGAGAACTCTGTGGTTCTTAAAATTTGGTATTTCACAAGTTCGATTTCGATTTTAAAATCGATTGAAAACAGTGAAAGAAAAAGCTAATTGGTTTAATTAACACAAAGTTTTTTGCCGGTAGAAGGACGATAGTCAAAGACTATGGCTAAAAATACTCGAGTTTCTCGGTGAACTATAACAGTGGTATGCAAAAAATGTTAAAAGATGTTGGATCTTCTCTGAAGAGACGGGCAAAGGAGGAAAAGAAGGACCAATTCCTTTAGAAGAACGCTGCATTTTTCTTGCAACAGCCCATCGCAGCATGTAGTGAATTGCTATGCAGTTGTTTCTGCAGCTTCCAGCTGCCATTGCAGTGCATATATCAAGACAAATGTTGGCAAACGATTTCACGGTAAAGATCTTCACACTAGGAAGCCTATAATTTATATCCTTCTGAGCCACGATTCTGAATTAGCCAAGAAAACATAACATTTACAGTGACAACAAATGAATTTATGTAACGTTTAGAAACGAGTGAAGCTTAAACCCTCACTTCGGCATGTATACCTATAGGTAGAAAGAGAATAGGAAATGCTTTCGCTAATATAATTACTTTCTTGTACGAAGAAAAAGATAGTATTGTAATTGCAAAAAATTTCGGTATCATATTTCAAGAAAAATATCCATTTTGACCTATATGGAATGCAATTTCACGATGTTTTGCGTGAGATCCGTACGTAAGAACAGAATAAAGGACTCTTCCCCCCCAAAATAATTATAAAACTGATTTAAAATGGATTCTGAAGAGATTTTTTTTGTGACGTATGTATAGAAGAGATTTTTTCGTGGTTGCTGTGCGTACATATGTATGTATTTATCTCGCATAACTTACAAACGAGTAGCCTCAGAACGTTGAAATTTTGTATATTGGACTGCTATAACATGTAGATGTGCACCTCTCTTTCTGGTTGCAATCGGTCGCACCAAAAGTATATATATATTAAGTCCTGATCTGGAACAGGGAACTGAAAGCAGCTATGGTTAAGAATAACTGCACTTGAAAGGGATTTAAAATCCTCTTTTATTAAATCAATATTATTTACAAATCACTTCCCAACTCAGGAGGGATACAGAAAGTAAAAGATCACACTTGGGTCTAAATGAACAATCAGATAAATTTAAACTAAATAGAAATTTGATTAATCTTTGCTCACAGAGCTAATCGCGGAGTTGGCCTCTAACTAAAGGGTGCGTAGCAAGAATTACTAATACTAGCGCAGTTCAATTTATTTCAATAAGCAATCACGTAGCAAACACTATGGCTTAGAATTTAGCTGCTAGCTGGTCAGACGAACGTCGAACAGAATGACCGTGATCCGAGACTAAAAGCTCTCTTTTTTTCTGAGAGGTTTCTACCTCTGGTTTAAATAGTACTTGGCTCTACTTCAAATTAGCATACGCTGAAAACGCGCGCTTCTTCTGACGGGAAGTTGAAACTGAGAAGAGATAGAAAATTTTTAATTAAAATAAAACTTTGTTAGTTTAACTAAAACCTTACATATATACCGAGTAACACAGTGGATATATACATATTGTTTCAAAAGAATATAGTAAAGTTAAATTAAATTTAAATAATTCTCTTGCGCTATTGCTGCAAGGAATGAAATTTGAATTTAACAAAATTTCTATTCGTAAAAAGCAATTTAAAGTATAAATTAATATAGAAATTATAAATAATTTATATTGCTGCGAACTAATCTACAATACCATTTAAATTCTGAGAACATAAGTAAATCAAGTGCAAGTATCAATTATTTATAATTTCTTTTAAACCTATTTCTATATTAATTTATACTTTAAATTGCTTTTTAAGAATAGAAATTTTGTTAAATGTATATATACATCCACTCTGTTACTCGGTTCAGTGAACTCAGTTTCTTTATTCTTATATGTTAGTAAACTGTGCATTTTTTTGCTTTAAAAATGGTTGAATTATGTTGTTCTTATTTTTTGGTTAAGGATTTTATGCCTTTAGTAAATCTGCATGCAAGATTTGTAGAATGATTAACAATTTAAAACTTGTTTAAGTGCGGCTAAGCCTAATCATTTTTCTCATGGCGGGCATATTTGTTTACATTTGAAACTTAAGAGAATAGTGTTGCCAATCTAGAGAAATTAAGGTTCGCAACAACAAAGACAACGCCTTCTTTTATTATTGCGAATTAAATCATGCTTAATCCATTCTGGAATTTATTCCAGGAAATAAATGTTTTTAATATAGATATTTTGAGTTTTTATGTATTTATTTTTGTCGCGAAGTGAGAACTGAATTAATTCAATGAGAAATACGGAATCGTCTGCGAAAAACTGTTTCTTTTTTTTTTGTTTTGTTTGTTTGTTTGTTTAATTTCTTTTGTATATCGTTTTAAATTTATCATAGTATTTGAATAAAACATGGGGCAACGATTAGATAATTCTTCAGATGATAAACATAATTTTTGTGCATTCTTAATTATAAAATGAATCAAATGTTACGCTGTTAAGGGAACCTAGCGTGAGAGTGTCGCTATGGTAAACAAATATAGTGAATTTTAAAGAGCGCATTTATTCTATTGTGGTTTATGCGCTATCGACGAAGTAGATTTAATTCAATCCAATAAGTTTAAATGAAATGCAAAATGCGTATAATTAAATATTCCGTACAAGGAAGTCATGTGGTGTGCACATGACTTTAGAGAATGTGATCATATACCTGCGAAACCATTAAAATAGAACTGTAAATGAACTTACACCGCTGCTCTTGTTCAAGAGAAACACACAAAAATATATTTGGCTTTTAGTTTCATGAAAGATAATGATTATCTACGCAGATTGTTAATATTAGTTACATTCGATTTTATTATGAAAAGTCCCAATTAAATAGATGGGGCCCCAGGAGTGGCCGAGATGTTAAGACTGCTGAACACTAGTAGTTCGACCTGGGGACGATACCAAGCGAATGGGCCGACTGTAGGGCTGGTTTTCGTAGTTTTCCCCATGTGTAACGTGAATGGAAAGTAATTTCATTCAGCACATCCTCGCGCAGGCGTTCTTTCTCTTAGGCAAATAGCCTTTGGATGCTTTGCCATAGAATTCTTTTAATATTTTTGCATTAGAATTGGCCCTTGAGCCATTATTATTATTGGCCCACTTTTAAGACAAGAATTTCTGCTTCTATAAGCATATATCTCAAAATACTTTGATTTTTGAATGAAGAGCTTTTGGAAAAACTCTCAGAACAGCGTATCTTAACGCAAAACGGCTTGAGGAAAGTTTGTGTGTGTTCATAAATGATTCATTCAAAATAATTTTAATCTCTTCCGTCAATCATCATATTTAGGTAATCACAGCAGATACAAGTTAGAGACACAGTTTTGGATCCTTCGAACCACGTTGCCTATTCGATTTGGATATTAACTTGTTACAGTTTTTCTCGTGGCATTAGCATACAGGTTTAAGCCAAAATAATTCTGCATATATTTTGGCTAACTTAAGACTTATAGATTAGTTTAAATCTGAATTCCGTACTTTTAGGTTACGCCATAAATGCTGGCTGTTCTTCTAAGCACAAGGAATGCTTTCTATTCAATTATCTGAGTTCTTAATAAAAGTGTCTTTTACACTCTTCTTACATTTCTGTTTGATTAACCAGACATAGCGTAAATCGCTTGCGTCTACTCAAGAGTCTGGACTTAGTGTATGTTATCTTACGAACCTTACACATTAAAGTCACAATTTAAGGTGCAGAACGCCATTATGACATCATTTCATACATATTCCACAGTGACGTAGCTTTTGGTCGCATTCCTGGCTTTAACACTGACCCCGAATAGAAAGTCTGAAATGAGAGAATTTTTAAGAAAGCCTCAATGAAAAAAACCTGAAATGGAATATAACCGATTTTTTAAATTAACCTTCTTTTTCTTTGATATTTGAAAAAAAAATTTCTTGACTTAACTTGCTCCATTATAAGAATACATTATGTAATGCATGTAATATAAAAATAAAAATTAGGTAATACCTGACTGTTTGTATTATTTTATTGACAACGTTTTCGTCAGGACTGAGCTATAAAAAATTAATTTTTTTAGGAATTAATAATTACACGCGAAATCTGGACCGCGCGAGTTCTCGGAGCCTTTAGCCCCCCGTATTATTCGAAACCAAACGGTATTCTAGTAGAACTTTGCATAACAGTAGTTCCATTTCTCCTGTTCTACTGATCCCATTGACAAAATTTAACTTGCGTTCTTTATGTCTTGAAAGCGCGACTTAGTATAAGAGGCGTATTCGGAAACTAAGTACCGTTTTGAAAAAAAAAATAGTAAAAGTTTTTCGAATCCAATTTTATTTTTACATGAAAATACATGTCTTAAACTATTTTTCAACATAGTTTCCGCCAATGATCAAACACTTGTCATAGCGGTGACCAGTTTTTGTATACCATCGTCAAAAAAACTTCCCGCCAGTTTCGATAACCACGACTCCACAGCATTTTTCGTGTCATCGTCAGATCCAAAGCGCTTGCCACCGAGCTCGCGCTTCATGTGCAGGAACAAGTGATAGTCGGACGGCGCCGAGTCTGGACTGTACGGCGGGTGATCGAACTGCTCCCAATGAAACTGTCGAATTAACGATTGAGCGACACCAGCAGCGACACGAGCATTGTCATGGAGCAACACAATTCCTTTACCGAGCATTCCTCTTCGTTTGTTTTGAATTAGTTTTGTTAAAGTCTCACAATATCGTGCCGCATTAATGGTTTCACCTCTGGGAAGAAATTCAGTAAGCAAAACGCCTTTCCTATCCCAGAAGACAGTGCACATGATTTTTTGTGATGATGCTGTCACTTTGAACTTTTGTTTTTTCGGAGAATGAGTGTGTCTCCACTCCATCGATTGTTGTTTCGATTCAGGTGTGAAATGACACACCCGAGTTTCATCACCTGTCACAATTTGGTTTAAAAGGTTTTCTCCCTCATCACTGTACCGCGTGAGAAATGTCAGGGCACTACCGAGTCGCTTTGTTTTGTGAATATCAGTGAGTATTTTTGGAACCCATCAGGAACACAGTTTGCGATAATTCAAGCGGTCAGACACAATTTCGAACAAAACAGTACTTGAAATTTGTGGAAATGCCTCCGAAAGAGTTGTCATTGTGAAGCGTCTTTCTCAGGAATTGCTTCATCGACTTTCCTTACCAAATCATCGGTGATAACAGAAGGCCGACCACTCCGAGCGTCGGCGTGGACTTTGTTCGACCTGCATTAAACATTCGTACCCACTTTCTCACCATTCCATCACTTATCGCGTATTCACCGTAAACTTCTGTCCCTTGACGATAAACTTCGGCCGGTCTAACATTCCTCGCGTTCAAAAATTTCTCGGCACGAATCTCACAGTCAGCGGGAGAACTAATTGTTTTCAACAGCATTTTGAATGTGCACAGCAAACTGAAAACACGACATAGAGCAACCAAAATGGCGACAATTGAAAGTCAGTGAACAAGAAAGACTAGTGCGCATGCGCGGGACGCCTACCACAGCGCTGCGACGGCGCTAGAATAAAACGGTACTTAGTTTCCGAATACGCTACGTTTATATTAGATTTACATACAGCATTGCTCTAACATAGTTATTCTGAGAAAAAGTTCGGTTTTTTCTGAAATGGCCCATTTATTTTTTCCCATACTCAGACTCGAATTACGCTCAAGTTGCAAGTTTTGTAAATATCGCACAAGTATTTTTTTTTTAAATTAGCTCTCAAAATTTTATTCTATCTCTCTCTCTCTTTTATATATATATATTAAACTTACATAATTCCTTCTTTCACAACTGGATATTTGGTTTCAATCCGAATAAAATTCGCAGCTATTTTCTAATTTGTTTTTAAAAACTTGTAATTTTATTAAATTTTCGAAAAATATTTTGAATTGTGACCCGTAAAATGTTTCCCATCACATTAGTAAATGTATTTATTTCTAGGGATACCTGCAAAAATTTAAAGTTTTTTATTTAAAATTTCGCAAGGTATACGTGAATTTATGTATCGGCTTCTTTTGAAATTTCGCATATCTTTATTATATGAGTCTTAAGTGTCTGTCTGTCGCCGATAGTTTATTGGTTGCTCGCGTAACTGTACTAGCCAATGAGGTGAAGTTGCTACGGCATTCAAATAGTAAAATAAATTTTATCACGATAGTTATCATTGTTTTGATTAAATTATCATGGTATTTAAATATTTTAATCCATACAATTGTTGCTCATTATGCATTTAACTCTATTTAGGTATGAATTGCCTAGAAACTTGCAAACGTCGAGAGATTAAAGGCGACGAAACCAACTAACGAGCTGTGCGTAGTTCATCTCATCCGGTAGGTTTACCCAAACTCCTACGCTAAACATCCTTTAGCGTAAAGAGTTTAAAATTTTGCCCGATTTTATTCCGACATTGTATTTTAAACTGAATTTTCAGCCGAACGCAAATCGAGCGTGTCGGGGGGAACGTGAACATTTGTTTGCATTAGCAATCATCTGTTTTTGAAATGGTTTACGACTGAACGCAAATTGAGCATGTCAGGGGGAAGGTGAACATTTGTTTGCACTGGCAATCATCTGTTTTACATAAAAACTGCGTCTTAACGTAATTTCTTTTCAGAATGCCTCCTAGAAAATACTGCACTGAAGAGGAGAGAAAAGCTGCCCCAAAACGGCTTTCTCGACAAAAAGAAGTCACTGAGCAAAGAAAGAAATGTACCGCCAGTGGTTTCCTTCAGTGCACTTTACTTTAAGCAATTAAGCAAGTAGAAGGGGGAAACCCGGTGGGGCAGTAAGCAAAATGGCGTCCTCGCCGCCTGCCCTGGGTAATTCAGTTTGAATTAGCAGACACCTTTGCACAAATAATTTTAATTACAATTTATTATATCTAGAACAGCGGTCATTTCGTATGACCGCCAGCTTTTCTAGTTTGTTATAAGAGATAATAACACGAAACGTGGTTTACGCACTTTGCTAAAATTATTTGAAAGAATGAATGGTGCACCTTTTTTCGTGCACAATGAAAGGGAAAAGAAAATAGGTTATCACGAATAAAGAATTCCTCTAAGTGAATTATTCTTTGAGTTAACTGGAAAAAAAACGCGCCAAGATAAATTTTTGGTTTCTCATCAAATTTTACAAAATTTAATATTTAAGCATAATCTGAGTCGTAAAATCGAATTACGAAAAATAAAATTCGATATGTAATTTCAGAAAAAGTCTGATTTTGTTACAGAACACCTAAGTCAGAACAATGCTGTATTTAAATCTAATATACATCCTAAGCTGCGCTTTCGAGACATGAAAAACGCAAGTTAAATTTCGTCAATCCGCCCAGGAGAATGGGAGGTATTCCCCCCCCCCAGAGTGTACCATATGCTGATATGAGTAGTTTGGAATTTCAGAATTCGTGCTTCTTTTTACTTCTACTATTCCCTTTCAAAAGCTAAAAACATAATCTAAATTTTCCATGTCACGTTTTTTTTCCGTATATAGTATATCAGGTCCGTAACATTGACCACTGGTCACGAATCTGACCGAATTTCCTGAAAACGAAAGTAAGTGGTCACAATAATACCACTCTATGTAAGGTTTGTAACAATTTACATTCTCAGCTGCGATTCTCACAGAATGCTGACGTCATCGATGGGTGCAACCATTAACGCCCATCAAAAAGGTGAGTAAGGATGAAACTCCTTCCGATTTGGTTGCAGACAATGACAGAGAAAACGGAAAGAAATGGTAATTAGCCAAGAATGTGTTCTTCGCATGGTTGGGTTCGAAATACCTGGGTGGAAACCTGTTCTAAAATCTACAGAAACAAACAACGAAAGCGCCCAATGTTAAGTATTTCGGCTACTTCGTTTTCATTTCGCAGGTATTGTTTATTTAAAAGGTTTACGGAAGGTGTAAAATTCATTTCAAACAGAAGCCGGAATTAATTAAGCTAAATTACTCAGAAAGTTTAGTAAGAAGCAGATTTTTGCCTAAAAATGCAGTTTCAGAATTAATTCCAGGAATTTTTTTAGTGACAATTTGTAATAACTTAAATGAGATGAAAAGAATGTGTCTTCAATACTATATTTATGTTATTTAAAATTGAAATTAGTTCTTTAGATAGTGTTTTATTATAAAAATTTAACTCACTTATAATCATCACTTTTATTTCATGCTCTAATTAAAAATCATAATTTCAAGAATCTAACGTAATTTTTGGAATTCGTTTATTTAAACTGTTGTTTGCCCGAAAGGGCTATTAGCCTCGAAACCCGATTTTGCGTCGTTTCATTTTGCATTCGAGTGTGTTGCCATTCAGAAAAGTGTAAGATATTCCTTAATATTTAATCTGTCTGTTATTAACTAACAAACTAAGCTATTTAAAAGCAATAGATGTAATTCTTCAAAATATTATTTTTTGTTTAATTTTTGAGCTGATTCATTTAAATAAAAATACAACTTATTCATGTTATATCAGATTAGAAACAATAAATAATTTTGTAGAATTACATTACATATATTTTTCACTTTTTCATACAAAAGATGCATATCCAAGATAGATACACATCAGATATACGCCTACAGATATACATACAGATAATACGCCTGCGAAGGCCACGTGACTAGCTGAAATTCAACGATAGCATTCTGTCTACGGCGTTGCTTTAAATGCTGTCATGCCGGTGAAGGTTTAAGCCAACTTGCACGTTAAATATTTAATGTAGTCTATGGCTTAATTTAGATTAGTTTAAGTCTGAATTCCTTACTCTTGAGTTTTCACAATAAATGCTGGATGGTTTCCTAAGCACCAGGAATACCTTCTGTTCAACTGCTATTTGAGTTCTCAAAATAAAGGTCTTTTACACCCTTCTCAAGTTTCTGTTACATTCTAGACATAGCGATAAATGCCTCCAGGCGGTATAGTTGTTAGAGGAACCTACTAGGGTACCAAAAGGGCCCGGGTTCGAATCCCGGAGAAGACATGGATGTTTGTAAGTGTATAGCGTCCGTGCGGCATGGGAGCACTCTAAATATGCGGCGAGTCGAAAGGTCTCTTGTGTGGCTTGGTGGAAGGAGAGTGTGGTGGGAGATCTCCGGACCCCCCACCTCGGGGTGCTCTTCTTTACAAAATTGGGTGTGGGAAATAGAAGTCCAAAATCTATTTGGAGTAGGTTCTGGCAATCATTCTTTCATGTAATAAGGACACAACAACAACATAGCGATAAATCGCACAAGTCTACCTCACTGTATGTCTTGTCTTAGTCACAAGTCTATCTTAGTGTATGTCTTGTCTTAGTCACAAGTCTACCTCACTGTATGTCTTGTCTTAGTCACAAGTCTATCTTAGTGTATGTCTTGTCTTAGTCACAAGTCATGCCTTAGTGTATGTCTTGTCTTAGTCACAAGTCATGGCTTAGTGTATGTCTTGTCTTAGTCACAAGTCATGCCTTAGTGTATGTCTGGTCTTAGTCACAAGTCATGCCTTAGTGTATGTCTTGTCTTAGTCACAAGTCATGCCTTAGTGTATGTCTTGTCTTAGTCACAAGTCATGCCTTAGTGTATGTCTTGTCTTAGTCACAAGTCATGCCTTAGTGTATGTTACCAAAAAGAGTGAGACTCTACAATGTGAAACTGTCATCTACTTCCTGACGAAGAGCAAGATATCTTTCATGAACTTTCCATTTCTTGCATAAATTGCGATCTTCATTTCGAATGCTTTTCTTCGGAGGGAGGGGTAGTCCTTTGTCCTATACTTTATAGGCTTGCCAACCATAAAGGATGAAAATTCTTTCTTGCAGGTTACCTACAAGCTGATAGTTAGTATATGAATTCACCCCAAACGAAGTTACAAAATCTTGAAAGTTTATTGATTCACGGCTCTATCTTGCAAAAATATAAAAATTAAAGAAAGTAGAAAATAAAACCAAATAAATTGCTATTCAATAAAAACAACGGAGTTGAGGCAAATGCAATTATTTCTATGCATTAGACACCAAGATAAACGCATTTCCATTCAAATTCATCCCATAAATTTACTTTGCTCGGTAGAAAGCAAAATCGTTTTTAAGAATGCACTATCATGCCGGTCAGAACTATGAGGTCAGCATTCATTTGGAAGGCGTATGTTGACCTTTGCAAAAGGTCAAACTTTCGAAACAACTTTACCGACGGGCCTTGCCATCTAACGGAATGAGGCGAACATTGAAAAAAAAAAAAAAAAAAAAAAAAAAAAAAAAAAAAAAAAAACCAAAAAAAAAAAAAAAAAGAAACAAACAAAAAAACCCCATTCTTTTTCTTCCCCCCTTCTATTCGATCAGCCGCTGGAACTTCGCAGGACATTTTTTGAATGCCAGCCCTAATCGTGACGACATGTTGACGACCTATTTTTTTGATTTTTAGAACAGCGAAAGTCGGAATTATATTTTTCTTGTATCGCTTTTTCAGTTAAACATAGGTGATCGTATTATGTGAAGAACAAAAAGAGCGAATCGTTTATGTTACAATAAAGAGCGTAAACTTTTTCGATGCCAGTCCAAACATCATAGACGCTCACTCAGTGCGTCTACAAGGTTTTAGAACTAAGCTCGTGGAAAATCGAAAGTGGAAAAAAAAGCAACATTCTTACTCCTGAGCTTTTCAATGCATACGGGGTTTGTAAATTCATACAATGTTTAGCACGTTCATGTAGTTGCAACCTTCTTTCTTGGAGGTCCTCTTTTGAAATGCTATTCAAATCTCCGGTATGATTTTCTGAATGTCTTCAATATCGTAAAAATAATAACCTTTGTGGTGAGACTTAAAGAAAAAGCAATTCTACAGGCGCGTAAATTTCGTGACTAAGCGCGGTGGTTGAGGAATAGTCACAATTTTCTTTGCCGGAAATTGCTTGACGAAAATGCATGATTGCAAACAATCCGAACGTTGTAGACGCTCACACAGTGCGTCTACAAAGTTTTAGAACTAAGCTCGTGGAAAATCGAAAGTGGAAAAAAAAGCAACATTCTTACTTCCGAGATATTCTTATTAGCTTTGTAGATTCATACAATGTTTAGCACGTTCATGTAGTTCTTCTTTCTTGGAGGTCCTCTTCTGGAATGCTATTCAAATCTCTGGTTATGATTTTCTGAATGTCTTCAATAGCAGGATTAATGTCTGCTATTTGGTTCAAGAAATCTGCTCAGCTTTCAAATCAGCAAATGTTCGCTAGATCGAACTAAACTCGCTTTGTCTCGCAGTAGTAAACAATTATTCGATTAAGCTCTCTTAAGACTAACACGCCAAATTCTCTTCAGAAGCCTACTTCGTAAGATAGGGACTTCTGTCCCGCAGGCATGTAACCATTCTGTACCGCGCCACGAGCATAAGGAAACATCCGCACTTGTGATTGGATATACATTCCGATGACATCATTTTCTCTTGGCGTAATGACGTTTAGATGGAATTCTTACGTTTTTGTTTTCGATGAATGACGCGCATGAGTGATACGGAAGCGTGACAATTATCGTTTGTTTTCTTTGAAACGAAAACATTTAGCTGCAGCGTTATGCAGACGGCTTTCTATTTCGTGTAATTATAAAATATTTCAAAATATGTTATTAATATCAGAAGCAGTCTTAAGCGCTCAGATTACGTAAACAGCTCAGTTCACGAATTTAAGGCAAAAACCAAAGCACGACGATCTCCATCCAACTATAAAGATACTGTGCGCTGGTAAATATATTATTAGTCCAAAGGGGCTTTGTCCCTGAAGGACTATTGTTTCCGTTTTGCGATTTTGCGTCGGAAACATTAAAAGTCTGTATCACTTTTCAAACTGTTGCCACAAAATATTGCAGCCCTCTATTATACACTCACGTTTGTGAAAATTGCAACACCAAGAAGGAATCGTCATAATTGAATGCAATTTAATACACAGTTGAGTGGTAGTGGTACAAATAAATGATTAAATGTTCAAAGCAAACAAACAAGAACAAGAGATCAGAATCAGTATTTTGTGTGGCCACCACGCGCCGCAATAAGTGCTGCTACACGACGTGGCATGGAGTCAAACAAAGTTTGAATGTCTGACTGAGGAAGAGCATTCCATATCGTTTGTACGCGTACCCAAAGTTCGTCTGCAGACGCAACAGGACGAGGATCACGAGCAAGACGCCGACCAATGACATCCCACACATGTTCAATTGGCGACATATCCGGGGAACACGCAGGCCAAGGAAGAAGCTGTACCTGCTGCGCTGCAAAGAAGGATTTAACAATCCGAGCAGTATGAGGGCGGGCATTGTCCTGTTGAAATACAGCGCCTGGCAAGCTTTGAAGGAAGGGAACAGCTTCGGGCTGTAGAACTTCACGGATATACCGGTTGCTGTTCAGATTGCCCACAATTCGTAGCAATTGAGATCGTCTATGATATGCTATGGCGCCCCAGACCATAACTCCGGGTGTTCGTCCACTGTGGCGTTCGATAATGCACTCCGGAAGGTGGCGTTCACCGGCATAGCGTCTGACACGAATGCGGCCATCATGGTACCACAAATTAAAGCGGGATTCGTCAGAAAACACGACATGCTGCCAATCAGCACGCCAGTCTCTATGCTGATTGGCCCATTGTAGCCGCAGGCGGCGATGGTCGTGCGTTAGGGGGATCCTGTATAAAGGAGTCCGTGCGCGCAGTCCACACTGCAGCAGACGTCTACGAATTGATGAAGCACACAATGAAACACCTGTAGCTATTGACCACAGTGCTGCCAATTGTCTAGAGGAAGCTGTACGGTCCGTCCGCGCCATGCGGACCAGGTGTCTATCATCGCGAGCTGACGTCACATTTCGGGGTCCACTCCCGGATTTCCGAGTTGTCCGACACTCGTCCGTCCACTGCTTCCAAACGCGCATCACTGTGCTGCTGTTACGCTGCACACGAGAGGCTACTGCACGATACGACAATCCAGCTTCACGAAGGCCGATGATTCTCCCTCGTTCAAACTCTGTAAGTTGTTCAAATCTCGCTCTCTTTCGTCGACGAGGCATAAGTACAGATTGAGTTAACATTTACCACTAGCAGATAACCACCGATAACCATACACGCCTCGCTACAGCCGTCTATTTATTCGGATCCATCAGCCGTTCAGAGGGCGCTGCTCAGCATACGCATGCGCTACGGATTTGCAATTCTAATCATTTGCATATCATGCGCTACTTTGCATTTCCTGAAAATTTCAGCTCACTCGCGTAAGCCCTTCATGGTGTTGCAATTTTCACAAACGTGAGTGTATTTAAAGAAATTAAATAACGAAGAATGTGCATCAATGTATGTATGTTTCTCGCATCGTGATAAAACGACGGTACCTAAAGCCTTCGAATTTTGAATGCCGTCATCCTGCCGCGAATATAGGCATCCGGAAGCCCACATTTGAAATTTGGAATTTGTTTTATTAACGAGTTCATATTTTGTAAACGTTTAACGAATTTTGGATGAACAAACTCGAGGATTTTAAAGCGAGCCATGGCAACGTTGTACAGAAAAAAAATTTTTTATCTGCAGCGCGTGAGACTGTGTGTAGGAAATTCTAAAGATATGCTCGGTTTAAAATTATTTTGCGATATTTTTCTTTGACTGAATTTTATGGTTTAAATGCGAAGAACATTATATTCAATAAATAAAAGTAACATACAAAATGTTTAAAAAACGCCCCTTTGGACGTTTTGAACCCCTCTGAAACCTTTCAGATTTTTATGTTTTTATATCCAATATATAAGTTGGTCATCATCCTTTATTTCATTATCAACCCCGTTTCATTCGCCTTGCTCCGCAAAAGCAACAACTTTTAGTGGGGTAAATGTCATCATTTCTGATTTCAATATTTAAAATCATTTTCATGCGCTTCCTAGACAAATCTTCAGTTCGTTCACGGCATCGTTGTGTAAAGGGGACAACTTTTATTTTAACAGAATACACAGTCTTTTCTTTTTTTTTTGGGGGGGGGGTCTCAGCGCCTTTTACTGTAGAGTAGAAATGAAGTGTGAATAAAACCTTAAAACTGCTGGCGAATGATTACTACGACTGGGAACCAAAGAAAATTTTGCTATGCGATGCCCAAAACTCCGAATAATAAGCAAGCTGAAATGTTGGATAAATTGAGAAAGACAGAAAAACTTTTGGCACCCAAAGTGCTTTTTCTTTATACATTGGCCCTACTCCTAATATTGGGTCAAATAAAACGTCTTTGCGGTTTTTCGCCACTAGATGGTGTTGGTGCCTATATATCCGGCCACCATTTTCTGCTGCCATTGTATTGTATTCTGTACTATATCCAGTTTTGTATTTTCATTTTGTATATCTGCCAAATATTGCACCTCATGTTCATCTTGATGGGCGTGCATATCACGTGACTAGACACCTGCACATTTTTTGATTTATCTTACGTACTTTACGAAAATTTCTGTAATAAGACCAAGTTTGTAGATTGGATAACATGTTTTACTATTTTTATCAACAAACTTTATTGACTTCTTACTGTGTTTTGTCAAGAAATTACATATTTTTGCAGACCATCCCCTTAGAACCTCTCAACCAACCAACTTGGAACCTCCTCCTACATCCACTTCTACTGGTCACGCTCCTCCCCTCTGTTCCTGTCCTGCGGACCGACTCTGAAGCATTGAATACCTGAAGCGCTCATAGAAGCAATATAAAGAAAGACATCCGGAACAAAGCATGTAAACCGCGGCAAAAAATCGGAACTTGGAACGATTGTCTCAAACGGACATGTGTTTAAAAGGGAACATTCAGCTTCCATTGGTTGTCAAGACATTTTTCTAATTTGTTGCTCGTGTAAAACATTATATTAGTTTGAAAATGAGTGAAATATCTGAAAAAATACGCTATGCGATGATTTTTACTATAAAAAAGGTAAAAACGCTGCAAAAATATGCCAAAAACTTGTTAAGTGTACGGCAAGATGATGCGAGCGAACGAGACACCCAGGAGTGGTTAGGTCAATTCCGTTCTGGAAATTTCAATGTCAAAGAAGTCGGAATTGCCCTTTATGAACTGCTGCAACCTGGCCAAACTATCAAATCGGCTCATTACTCTACAAAACTCGAACGTTTGAACGAAGCAATCCAGAAAGGGCGACCGGAATTGGCCAACGAAAAGGGAGTTAGGTTCCATCAATGACAATGCGCGGCAACACGCATCAATGATAACTCGGAACAAATTGACGGGACTTGATTGGGAAGTTTTGATGCAGCCAACGTATAGCGCGGACCTTTGCACCGTCTGACTACCATTTGTTTCTGTCTCTGCAAAACTCTCTTAGTGGTAAAAAACTAGCAGACCGAAGAGCCGTTGAAAATCACCTGGCCAAGTTTTTCGACGATAAACTACAGAAGTTCTACACCGATGGAATTATCGAGCTACCCGAAAAATGGCAAAATGTCACAGATAATAATGGTCAATACGCACTTGATTAAAATTGATTTTCAATAAAAAAATTCTTGTTGAAAAGTGTACCAAAAAACCGCAGAAACGTTTTTTATATAGCCCAATATTAGCTAATTCATCTTCAGAATTTGAAATTCAAATAGGCTTAAGTTCACAAATAGGCAATAAGTTCACAAATAGGCAATAAGTTCACAAACTCATCTTCAGAATTTGAAATTCAAATAGGCTGTACAAAGAAAATTATCTTTTTACCTTGTACTAAAAGGAAATTTAATAATCCTTAGGGATGGATCTCGCAAAAATGTACATCATAACGAGACTCACAAAGTTTAATAAACATCTGCTTCAGAAAGAAGAAAAACAAAGACATTCCGAGCTATAATTTGACTCCTCTGCTTAATTCTGTACACGATTTCTTGGAGAAATTTACGAAGAGAATCACACGCAAATCATGTGACCTTACTGCCATTTTGCTTTTGGCAGTAAGGTCTGGTATAGTGAGAAATGGGTCTATAAATCGGTTATTCAGGACATTTTATAAAATTTATTATTAAATACTGCGCGAAATATGTGGCAAGAATAGAACAGCATAGTAGCAGGTAGCTTAAGAAAAAGGTATCTCGAAAAGAATATTTTATTTATTAAAAATTAAAATAGTAGAAGCTTTACGTACCAGATACGTAATTAGAGTGAAGTTCAATGCAAATGAGCTTGTATTTTTGTGCGTTATGAATACGAGGTCGTGTCGCCATTTTGCTGTATTTTATTTCATCTTTTCATAAAGAATTCATGATGTTTTACGCCTCACTTAATAAAGTACCTGGTTTCTTAAGAATGTTACACTGAGAAAGCGTTTCGCAATTTTTATAGTCACGTTTTATCGCATTTATTTCCAAATTTTTATTTCATAAAGGTTGCTTTTAATGAAGCATGTACTTGATCATAAAAGAATCTTTTTTTTTTAACGATTATTAGAACTTGTTCTTTTCGAGAAGGGTCTTCGTAAGTATGCTTGAGTAACAATGCGGTACGTAATGGATACATTTTTGTTCTAACTATGCTTTTAAATATTCTTTTTTTCCTACCAGATTTGAATTCTTTTACTCACATATAATGCATATGCAAGTGAGTGTGTCTTTTCCATTATTTAAGTTATTACGCCACCTATCGATAAAAAAATCGTAATTTAAAATAAATATCAAACATACTCTTTTTTGCCATATATATCTATGTGTTATTGACAAGTGAACCTTGACAAGTGTTTTTAATCGATATCGAGTAATATTTACCTTTTACACTGAAAAAAAAACATAGCTTTCAATGTCTATATTAAAACACTAGTTGAAATAAAATGTTTCGTTGTTTATGAATTATCCGTACATAAAATTATCCGTACATTAAATTATTTTCCTATACATTTATTGATATTTAGTTGTAAATGCTTTTAGATTATTATTTCAAAACAATATAACGTGATTGTTGGTTAGCACAGCAAATGCGAAATTTCTAAAACATCGAATGGCAACAAAATAAAAGTTCAGGTTGAACTGCAGCGGACACCCACTGGCAATGTGGATATTGTCCAACTGCAATAAATATCTTTATTTGAACATTACCTTTTGAAGTTTTTTTATATATTTACAATTTTATATATAATACAGGTTGTTTATAAAGTCCCGGACCCATTCTGATGTTCAATAACTCATAAAATAATAAAGATAGATTAAAATTAATAACATTAATGGTTAGATAGACTCAAAAAGTTTCATGACTCTTGTCAATGAACTTCCACGCGTGCCCCCTTCGTCGCGCGGAGAATATCGAGTCGATATTCAATTTCACGCCAGATACCGGCAAGCGTGTCGGCATTCACAGAGGCTATTGCGGTTGTCATTCTGGCTTTTAGGTCGTCCATGTTCGACACTCTCCTCCTGTAAACGTCGTCCTTTACAAATCCCCAAAGAAAAAAGTCCAGCGGCGTTATATCGGATGATCTAGGTGGCCGAGGAATTGGACCTCCTCGCCCAATCCATCTCCCTGTAAAATGGTCATTGAAAGAACTACGAACGATGGTACCCCAACGAGGTGGTGCACCATCTTGTTTCAAAAAGACATGTGGCTGAAGCTCTTCTAGTTGTGGAAATACGAAGTTTTCCAACATGTCTAAGTAGAAAAGTACAGATATTTAGATTGGAAAATGAAATTATCTGAAATGAACCACACGCGCAGACGATATTTACAAAAGTAAAGATATTCAAACCTGAAAAGGAAAATACATAAGTTATTCCATCAATAAATGCCATAAGTTTGTTTATATCTTTATTATTTAATGAGTTATTAAACATCAAAATGGATCCGGGACTTTATAAGCACCCTGTATAATTGTGACAGATAGTGGCGTTCGTACTTACGATATACTACATGATAGTAATTGCATAACAGTATTTTTACAGAGCATTTTGTATATATACATGCAGATGATACAGACCGATTACGTGCAAAAAGCATTTAGTACGTAATTTTAATCTTTCTTTTATTTTGTTAGATGCAAATAGGTGTCGTATTGTCCTATTGTCTTTCTGCTCAATTCTAATCTCTACTTCGGTCGATTTTGTGCATCACCCTTTTTGTCAAGTAGATCGTTTTGTCAATTCTAATTCAAGGTTTTGAAAATTCCAGTTTGTTCATTATTTGTTTAGCTTGCATCGCACAATTTTCCTCTGCTAGCAAGGGATGTGATTGAGGGTTCTACTTTTCTTCTCAGTTGTTTGGTTGTAATGATATTTCCAGACACTGGTATATGTTAGGAATTTTAAGTGATAGTTTTCTATTAATGGGCACTTGACAATGTAGTGGTTAGGGTGCCCCTTTCCGCATATAGACGCTGCTATGAATGAGCTATGTTTCGTTCATAAGTGAGGACTGAGTCATGTCTTGTCATAAATCAATCCCCCCGGGGGTTCACTTGGGGGGCAACTCCCGGCGTTCTGGCTACGACTTGTGCCTAGACAGACTCGCCTTCAGGAGTAAAAAATCAGTCTTCGCAGTGACTAGAACCATCCTTTATTCGGTGGTAGGTTTAAGAGGTTATCACATCTAGCGACGGTCCCTGCTAGATGGGGTTTTCTGAGAAATGAGAATCTAGTAGCATTGCTTTAAACGGTAGCATTCTTAAAAAAACAGTTCCGCTAGAAGCGAAATCCCGCCTAGCTTCGGAAACGATGTACCGGCTACGCGGGACTTTTTAAACCTCGCCGAAAATTTTTCGGCTGCAGCTCTGTCGCGGGTAGAGATCAACCAGTCAAGCGAAAGTTTTGCTTCTGCAGAATCGCATGATCCCAATCTGAGTGATAATCGATTACTGTTTGGCGAAGACTCGAATGAAAAGTGAAACAAACGACGCGTTACAGTGCATAAGGCAAAATCGTGTTTCGAGAGTTTTGCTGATAAATGATAAACAGAAAAGGAGAAAGAACAATCCACAAAATAAATCGATTTCCTATGTGCAATATGCTCGTAAAGTAAAATGTTAATCAGGACGATTCTTAATGTAAATATGACCAAACTGAACGCAAAAATTAGTTGCTTTTTACTTGCTTTGTTACTTATGTCTACTGTCAAAATTTAAACATCGTGAAACTTCTGATTTTTTGCACGATTGTTAAACTGACGTGATTCGAAAAAAACAAATGATTCGGCAGGAATAGTGCCTCGTGCGTAGTCAACTTAGTAACTGCACCTATTTAATCCGAAAGAAAAAAAATCTTGTTTCGAAACTAAGCCCTTTTGGTCAAAAAAATAAATAAATAAATAAAGATTCTATAGCGCATATGCATAGATGGAAATACAGTGTAAGTTTGAATCGAGTATAGGATATAATAAATTAATTACCGAACTGATGTTTCTCTCATTCTTGTTCAAATGAGGCCGAATAATTTTTTTATAGCCTGCAAAAATTTCAACACTTCATAAATGATACATTTTTGGATGTTTGAATCTGAAAATAATACACTTGAAATGATCGAAAAATTTGAGCGATTTTCAAAAAATAGCAAAAAACAGAAAATTGTATAAAATAATTCAGTATGTGGTTCATGTAATTTTTTTCTTTTCCGTTCACTACGACGGCGCGAGGCTTTCGGTTTATTCGTTAAAGAATAATATGTGCGGAAAACGTACAAAATATTATTTCAGTATTGAATAAAAAGATCTAAATCTGTAGAATCATTAAATTTACATTGGAACCGTGAATAATTACCAACAGCTTCACGGGATTTGATCACCTGACCCCTCGACTGCTAGCTGGAGGTGCTACCAATCACATCACGAGGCAAGGAAGGATGAAATTCTTTACATTCTCTACTGGAGACAAAAGGAACCTAATCTAGGTGGAGACATTTCTTCCAATTATGCCATAAAGGAACGCCGTTAAGGAAATATTTCTACAAATCGAATTTTGAAAATTTCGCTTCGTGGTGCGCCCCTTCATTTTTTGATCAATATAGGTTCGAAATGCCACAAATCTGGATTTATCCGTCTCCGTTTTACACTCGCAGATTCTTCATTTTACAACAACAGAGACAAAGAAAATAGCAGAAAATAAGTAGGCAGAAATGAGAAGTTAAAAAAAAAACACTTCCTTTACACTTGCTAGCAGGTTTTTTTTTCTCCTCCCCCCTTTTTCATTACATTACTGTTCATAGCTTTGATCAGAAAACTTAGTTTGACGATAAAATTTAGATAAAATCTCATCTATCTGCGTAGGTGCCAATATAAAAATCTTGTTTTTCTTTTTCTTTTTACGTTTTCACTCCCTCTCCATTCAGACTTTTTCCTCCCCTTCCAAGTTAATGACGTGCAAATACAAATCTAAAGAAAGTTTCTTTTTTTTATAGTTTTCTCGCGTGCTTTCGTTAGGCGATTGGAACTACAGTGGAGGAAAAAGAAACTTTTTTTTTGTTGTTGTTGTTGTTTTATTTTGACAGCCTCTCAACACTTCAATTTCCTTATTCATTAATTCGGCTCATTAAATCTTTAGTAACTGTAACCGAGTAACTAATTAATTTATTGACTCCTCGTGCCTGTGAAATAGCAGATTCTTATTGATTAAGCACGCGGAAAAGAAGTTAAAAGAAGAAGCGATTACTCGAAGGAATCACAAATAATTCAAAATGAAGATCAGATGTTGCTAAATGTTTCTCCTCCCTCCCCCAATTTTTATTCAAATAATACATTCCGTCAAAGAAACTAATTTCTTTCAATCGCGATTAAAAAAATGCAAATAAAAGCAAATAACTAATAAACAATTTTCAGTTCGCTGAGAAATATCTTAATTTTTCGATTTTGATAATTTCTTAAACAATGTTTTATATATGCAAAGTAAGAAGGATTAATCTATACAAGTTTCGTAAACCGCTTACTCGTGAGATTAGTTTAGTTTAGTTTAATTAGTTAGAGTTAAGAGTGAAACTGGGAGCTATGACATTCGAAACGCTTTTAATTCTCAAGTTTCGGATGAGTAGGCCATCTTCATGCTTTTCAGCAATGTTCCTTCTTTCACCTCCATTACGATCCTAACAATTTTCTTCGTTGCTTGACTTTTCTCATTATCTTTACTAAAACTCATTCTTAATGAGTTTGCGAGACATTTAAGCGAAAAAATACAAAATCAGTTACAGCGAGAGTTGTTTTTTGAATACTAGCAACAGGTGTTCTGACGCTCGTGGACAGTCG
Organism: Stegodyphus mimosarum; assembly: GCA_000611955.2. Taxonomy (NCBI): domain Eukaryota; kingdom Metazoa; phylum Arthropoda; class Arachnida; order Araneae; family Eresidae; genus Stegodyphus; species Stegodyphus mimosarum. Next base: position 197,354 of record KK116926.1, read on the forward strand.
TAGCGTTGACTCGAAAGAGGTAAACAGGTGTAGGAGTATAAAGTCGTGACTCATCGAACTTGAGTCGTATTCCAAACAAACTTTAAGAAATGAAAATTTTAGCTCCTTAACAGAAGTTATCCCAAGACGGACGCATTTATAAGCAGAAGTATACTGAGTACACCTTGCACAAAAACGATGGAACAGTTCTATATCTCCCGTTCTTCTAGACTGGTTGACGAACTTTAACTTACGTTTCTCACGTCTCGAAAGGGCGACTTATAGGGTAGATATTAGATTTATATATAGCATTGTTCTAACATAAGTATTTTGATACAAAATCAGACACTTTCTGAAATGGCATACCGATTTTTTTCCATATTTCGATTTTGCTACTCAAATTACGGCAAAGTGCTAAGTTTTGTAAAAATCGCTTGAGTAGTTTGTAAAAAATTAGCTCTCAAAATTTTAGCTCCTTCATGTTAATTCAATTTACTGTGTATTTATTGTCATTTTTTATTAAACTTAATTAATCCCTTCTTTCACAGTTCGGAATTTAGGTTCAATCCAAATTCGGATGTATTTTTAAAATTTGTATTTTGTAGTAATTTTTATAAATTTTGGGAAAATAATTTTAATTATAACCTATAAGGTTTTTGCCCTCACCTTAAAGCAGATATATTTCTAAGCACAATTACAAAAAATTAGTGTTAAAATTGTCCAAGATATACGTGAATTTATATATTGGCGCGTTTTGAATTTTGGCATGTTTGTTATAAGCGATAATAACGCCAAATATGGTTTACTCACTTTTTTAAAATTATTTGAAAGAAAGAGCTATGCACCTTCTTTTCCGCTCGTGCACAATGAAAAGGAAAGGAAAACAGGTTACCATAAATTAAAAAGTCCACGAAGTGAATTATTCTCGGCGCAAACTGAAAAAAATTCGCCAAGATAAATGTTTATATTTCTTGGTAAGTTTCTCCGGAAATTTTTCAAAATTTAATTATTGGACATAATATGAATCATAGAATCGAAAAATGGGAAAAAATTGGTATGCCATTTCAGAAAAAGTCCGAATTTTGTGTCAAAATACCAATGTTAAAACAATGCTATATATATAAATTTAATACCTACCCTAAATCGTTCTTCCGAGACATTGAAAATGCAAATTAAATTTCGTCAATCGGCCTAGTAGAATGGGATATATAGAACTGTTCTTTTTTTGTGTGTGTGTATATATGTGTTTGTGCAGAGTGTACTACTGTATGCTAGATTAGAGCCAACAGTCTAAACACACAGAATACTGAAAAATTTCATAACAACACAGGTCCAGTTGGTATTCAATGGATTTTGAACTAAACTGAAAAAACATAAAATTCAGTAGAATGTAAATGTTATTAAATTCAGTTAATTATAGATAACATTTGGAATTTGCTTTTTGAAAGACAGGAATTTAATTAAATCTTAAAAACTTCTCATACTTCTAAAACTATTCTCAAGACGAGCCCCATGATTATTAAAGGCAAGTTTTACAATTAGGTAATTATACCATCAGTGAAATGAGAAAAAAACTTTAATGAAATTCCAGCATGATTTGAACTAGAAACTTCACGCTCGCGAAGCTAAATCTCTTTCGAAGGTTTCGCAATAACAGTTAAAAAAGATCATTTCATTTCGTTAATAATAACCGTCAAGCTTTTGAGGAAGAAAAAAGTAATTAACATTCTTCTCTCCGAAACCACTTGCGTAATAAAAGTGCTTTTTAATAATTTAAATGGAATTTTAAATTGCCTTTTCATGTAAAAGATATGTGAAAGGTATATTTTAACGACGTGCATTCATTCTGCTATACTTCTACGGCATTTTCTGTGAGATAAATAATTCAAAAACGTACATTTGTAGTCCTTAACACACCGAGTACCTAGAAACAAATCGAGTACCTAGAAAAAATTTCCCGTCTGCAATTATGATTACTATAATGATTACTCATAAAACATGCACACTTTAAAGCCTGTCACTATGATGCCTATCACACGTAAGATAATTGCTGTGAAAGTGAACTCTCGAGAGCAGTGAAAATTGCAATTTTAAACTCGTCTGGTAAGATTACAGATAGTAAAACACGCTGATAATGAGAGTAAGAACATTACAATAAAGCAATACCTGCATTACAAGCAATGGAAATAGATGCCAATGTTGAAATTTAAGATAAAAGCCGTTTAATATTACTTTTTATTTATCCTCAATATTACTTTATTTTCACACAGGGGTATCTCAGAATACGTTCCGCTTTGAAATATATCCATTTTGGCATACAGAGGCTTGTTCGCACATTTTTTAGACGTCTTTGAATCATCTCCTTGGAATTTTTTTTAACTACAGCTACATTTTTGAAAGTATAAATTATCGTCTGCTACTTTACACTTTTGTTTTCATGCAAAACGTTGCTTTAAAAGAAGCAGTGGATGAAAAGCTACAGTGTCTCACAAAAGTGATGGGACACTTGTGCTTTACAAAAGGAAACTGTAGTAAAATAAATTAAAAAAACACGTAAAAATTTTTTGTGGGTGTGTTTCATACTTAAATTTAGTAACAATTATTACATAACATACATTTTATTAAAATATTAATTTAATAAAAATACAATTGTTTAGAACGGAGCAAAAAATGGCTCACATAAGTGATGGGACATTTACTTTTTCATCAAATATTTATCCAAAAATTTTACTTTTTAAAAGGCTTTAATATTTTGTTGGATTTCCTTTTACTTTTAAAACATGATTTAATCTTATTGGGATGGATTCGACTCATTTTTTTGTGATTTCTGGAGTGATTTTACCCCATTCTTCTCGAAGCACCGATTTTAATTGTTGTTTTGAAGAAATGGTGTGTTTGCGAATTCTTGATTACAATTCTTGCCAAATATTCTCTATGGGAATTAAGTTTGGAGATTGTGGTGGTGTTTTTATTATTTCAGGACAGTTATACAGCAGCCAGAGTCTAACGTTCAAAGCAGTGTGCTTGGGGTCATTGTCCTGGTAGAATTTAAAATCGCTATGAAGGTTCAATTTTCGCGCTGAAGATTTCAAATTTTGATTTAATATGCCAATATACTTGTACTGATCCATTATACTGTCCATAAAAACAAGATTACCAACTCCAGCAGACGACATACACTCCCATACCATAACTCCTCCTCCACCATGTTTTACTGTTGGCACCAAGTTCTGTTTGCGAAATTCTTCCGTGGGTTTTCTCCACACCAAGATTCTACCGTCAGAACCAAATATATTAAATTTACTCTCATCAGCAAATTAACTTCATTCCGGTAATCAGAATTCTTATTTATGTTGGATTTTGCGAAAGCTAGTCTGAGTTTTCTATTCTTTTCACTTACGAACAATTTTTTCCTGGCTGCTCTACCGTGATATCCAGTAGATCGAATTACTCTTCTAATAGTCTCAGGTATAACAATTACTCCATATCTTGTAAATCGGCAGCAACTTTAGCAGCACTCATTCTCGGATTTTTTTTAATATTTCGAACAATAATTCGCTTTATTCCATTGGATAGCTTTCATGGTCGGCCAGGTCTTCTTTTATCCGGAATCATATGATTCTTTTTATATCGTTTAATGATATTGAAAACTATTGAATGACTCAAGTTAACTCTTTCAGCAGTTTCTCTAATAGATTTTCCACGTTCAATATGCAAATTAATAACTAATTTTCGAATTTCAGGCAAAGTTTCTTTTCGTTTAGCATTCATGGCTGCACAGAGCTAAAAAACACAAAAATCCCAAAAAAAACTGGAGAGAAATAGTGCAGACGATTTTATAAATTATTGCCAATTGCTTTTGAGTAAAAATAAAACCCCCAAAAAATATTTGAGACGACTTTTGTTGCATAGTCTAATGGTGTCCCATCACTTATGTGAGCCATTTTTTGCTCCGTTCTAAACAATTGTATTTTTATTAAATTAATATTTTAATATTTTGAGAAAATGTATGTGATGTAATAATTGTTACTAAATTTAAGTATGAAACACACCCACAAAAAATTTTTACATGTTTTTTTAATTTATTTTATTACAGTTTCCTTTTGTACAGCACAAGTGTCCCATCACTTTTGTGAGACACTGTATGTTTGTGCTATTTCCGAAGAAAATTATTCTTATATAATTATTAAAAAACACCGTGAAAGCCTTTGTTTTTCGATATCTAAATCTACGATAGGTAATATTGTCAACAAAAAAGGGGGGGAAATCAAAGTTTGTCTTCCACTGTAAAAATTCTTTCAAATAACACATCCAAAGAACAAAGAGAATGTTTCGAAAGTTGGAAAGCAAGTTGAATCTTTAGTGTTAAAAGAAAATATGCCAAGTCAAAGGACAGTTACAAAATTATTACAGTGCTCATTATCAACTACAAACAAAGTAATTATTGCTGGTTTGAATCTTAAAATGGCTAATAAACATAATATACCTTGCGCAAATTAAAAAAAGGGACATTTCTATATCTCCCGTTCTATTCGGCCGATTGACGAAATTCAAATTGTGTTTTCTTATGACTCGAAAGCGCGACTGAGGATATGTATTAGATTTATATACAACATTGTTCTAATATAGGTATTTTGACGCAAAATCGGATTTTTCTCAAATGACAAGCCAATTTTTTTCCATATTTCGCTTCGACGACTCAAATTATGCCAAACTGTCAAGCTTTGTAAAAAACACACGAGTGGTTTTTTAAAGCGCAGCTCTAAGAATTTTAGCTCCTCTTTGTTAATTGAATTTGATATGTATTTATTAATATCTTTTTTTTATTAAACTTATTTGATTTCTTTTTTCAGATTTCAAAATTTAGGCTTAATCTAATTAGCACATTTTTTTATGATTTATTTTTAAAATTTCTATTTTAAAATCCTAACTAATATTATAAATGAGAATGTGAGTTCGTTTGTGTGTTTGTTTGTTTGTTACTCTTTCACGCCATAATTACTTAACCGATCATCATGAAATTTTCAAGAAATATTTTTGATATATTAGAAAAGGTTATAGGCTATAAAATGTAACTTACTTGTTGAAACGTAAACTATATAATAGGTTTTATAGCTTAAAATGATTGTCTCTGTATAAACATTCAATGTTAAAAGTTTCATAGCGATCAGTCAAACGATGTAAAAGTTTGTCTGCGCGCGCAGGTGCGTAGTTTAAAGCACGCAAACATTTTTAACCTTTTCTAATATATTAAAAATATTTCTTGAAAAATTTCATGACGATCGGTTAAGTAATTAAGGCGTGAAAGCGTATCATTTATTAATTAAGCGTTTATTAAATTTTATTTGCTTAATTTAATTCATTATTGTATTATGTAATTAATAATTATTATTTACGAAATTTTAAGTGGAGTGTAATTTTAACTTAAAAAATAAGTAATAGTAACTAAAATTTTATCCTGATTATCCTGGCCCGGCAATAAGGGAAAAAAATCAAATTATTTTATTTCCAATAGCATTTGCACTTGTCATCATTCGAACAAAACAATTTAAATGTTCAAAAATTTCGCCACAATTGGAAACATTTAGTTTCATGATTTGACAACACTATGCTCAGTTTACATGTGAATTGGCATGCTTAATGTTCCGCTACATTTTGTGTTCCTATATTTTTTCCAATACACATATTTATTGATATTTTTATTAGAAATATGATTTGCTATTATTATGTTATCCCAGAAGGGCTAATAATTTCGTTTGGGCATTTTGCGCCGAAACATTTAAATGTCTGAATCACTTTTCAAATTGCTGTCATCAAATACAGAGGCTGTTCGCACATTTTTTATACGATTTTGGTAAGCGGTAATAAAAACTTGTTTCAGCAAAAGAAGTAACTGCAATTGTACTATGTTTTTAAAAGTCAAACTTATCTTCTGTGGCTTGAAAGTTTTGTTTTTATTCAAAATGGCGAATTTAACAAAGCAGTGATTCGAAGGCTACATTGACGCTCTTTCCGAAGAGAACTATGCATACTCCGTTATCCGAAAACGATGTGAGAGTCATGGTTTTGTGATACCTAAAGCGTCGATAGGTAATATCATCAAAAAGAAAGGAAAAAAACGTCAAATTGGAGCCCCAAGTGGCAAAAAATTCCAAACAAGTATCCACGGTAAAAACGGACATCTTCGACTATCGCAAAGGTACGTTGTTTAATGTTAAAAGAAAATCCCCCTAGTCAAAGGACAGTTGCAAAATCATTAAAATGTTCGGTGTCCACTGTAAACAAAATGATAAACGTTGGTTTAAATCTTAAAAAAACTAAAAAACGCAATGTGCATCGTCTTCTTCCGAAGCGTATCGCTCGACGCGGGACACGCTGCAGAATCCTATATGAGAAACACTTATCCAAAGAAAAATGGAAAACATTTGTCACAATAGATGAAGCATGGGTGTATTTAAACGATTGTAACAAAAAAAGAGCCATTTATGATCATAAAAGGGGAGAACAAAATTTAAGTACATGTTTCAAAGAATCGAAAGAAAGGTTTTTCTTAGGGATTCACGATCGCTGGTTTTTCTTATAATGGGAAGTTAAAAATAAAGAGACTGCAAAAAATGTCAAGATTAACTCCAAATACTATCAGGAACATATTTTATCGCCCATTTTTCTGAATAAAATACCATCGCTTTACCCGCAGTGCCATCCATCTGTGAGACTCCATCGGGACAAAGCTAGCAGTCACACATCAAAATCCGCTGTAAATTTCCTAAAAGAAATGGAACAAAAAACTAGTATCGAGGCCTTACTCTTCACCGATATCCCTACTAAATCTCCCGATGTGTCACCTATGGATTTTTGTGCTTTCGGACTTTTAAAAACTGCATTATCCAAACGTTGTCTCAAAACCCTAACGGGACTCTGGAAAGCTATTCGGGATGAATGGGATAGAATACTTCTTCTGACACTTCAAAAGGCATTATTATCTTGGAAATTGCGGTGTCGAAAGATAGTTCAGAATAAGGGATGTCAAATAGAACATTTAAAACACAAGAATTTTATGTAATTTAGTTTTGTGAATACAATATACATCGTGTAAAAAATGTGCGAACAGCCTCTGTATCACCGGCCTGTATTATATTTAAAGCAACTAATGATGAAGAATCTGCGTAACTGTATATATGTTCCTCACACGGTGATAAAACAACGGTACATAGAGCAACTCTATTTTGAATAATGTACGTCTCAACCCAAATATGGGCATCCGGAAGCCCGAATTTGGAATTTGTTTTATTATCTATTTCATATTTTGTAAAACATTTACGATTTTTTGATTTACGATTTTTTGATTTTGATTTGACTCAACGATTTCAAAGCGAGCCATGGCAACACTGTACGGAAAAAACATTTTCATCTCCAGCGCGCGAGACTGTGTATCGGAAATTCTAAGGATATGCTTTTTTTAAATTACTTCGCGATATTGCTGTTGAGTTGAATTTTATGGTTTAAGAATTTTACAGAAGAACGTGAAATTTTATAAATAAAGTTAACACACAAAACGTTAAAAAATTTCCCCTTTGGGCGTAATCTAAAATCTGAAAGCCTTCAGGTTATTATTATTATTACTACTAATACTACTACCACGAGTTACGCATGCTAGATCGAAAACTACACGCGCAAACGGCTGTCGAGCCCTCCCCCCACCAAAAAAATTAACATTTCTTTTTCTAATAGAACAGTTTCTTTCGATGCTGTTTCCAACGATATACTTCCTGCTAAGTAACAAATAATACGTGAAAAATAGCTTATGTAATAAATAATAAAAATACATGTAACAGGAATTTTGCAACAAAAGTAGTAGGAAACGCTACACAAAAGAAAACAAATTTAAATAAAAAGAGGAATTCTCGCATGATGATCCAGACATCACCCGTAAATCACTTTTATTTAATATTCCGACGGACGACAAATGTAATATTCTTTTTACGCTTAGGGCCAGTCAGACAAAAGATGTCGCGTCCTCGTCGCCGTAAATAAAACGAAGAAAGTGAAAAATGTTTATCCTTGAACGTATTGAGTCCGCAAGGAACTGAAAGATCCTTAATTCTTTTATTTTTATTATTTTCTCTTTTCCTTCGGAGCAGCAAGCAAAGATTCTTCGTGATGCGAGAATGATGACTTTCCTTGTCAGGTGATTAAGAAATTGCTTTCGAACATTTGTTTTCGGCAGAGTGAAGCGGTTCCACGTCATTTGCAAAGAAATTAGAAAACTGGAGGAAAAGACAGAGGGGGGAGGGGGGGAAGGCTCGAACACCTGTTTTACGAGATCACGTGGTTTTTTTATAATGGTAGCCATATTTTATGGCGATTTGTAAATTTTTGTTAGTGCTTTCTGTCATACCTACTTTTTTCTCAACCGTACAGACACATGTTTGTGCCTTGCTAACAATGAATCAAACTGAGAAAACGTTAGAGAATGTAGTCTCTGTATTAAATGCGTACGAATAACAGGGGAGGGGGAGAAGAAAAAGACTACTAAATACGATTTTAATTTTGTATTATAAGCTATTTTCTCCCACCTTTCAGCATGCCTCCGTGGTGTAACAGTTAGCACACTCGGCGCGTATTCGAGAGGCCCACGTTCGAGTCCCGATGACGGCATTGCTCATTTTTCATGTCGTCTGCTTTAAAATACCCTAATAACTAAAATACAGTATAATGACAATTTTTTGAAATCAATATTTCCATAAAAATAAAGTACCCTGTGCAAAAAAAAAAGGGGGGGCGACAGTGCTATATCTCCCGTTATACTGGGCCGATTGACGACATTCAAACTGCGTTTTCCATGTCTCAGAAGCGCGACTTAGGATATCTGTTAGATTTATATACATAGCATCATTCTAACACAGGTATTTTGACACAAAATAGGACTTTTTCTCAAATGACATACTAATTTGTTTCCATATTTCGATTCTTTGACTCAAATGATGCCCAAATACTAATTTTGTAAAATTTGGTGCAAAATTTAAGGAGAACTTCAAAAATTTATCTTGGCTTTTTTTTTTTCAAAGTTTTCGCCAAGAATAATTTACTCGGCGAACTTTTTAATTTATAGCAACCTATTTTCCTTTCCTTTTTTTTCATTGAAGACGAGCGGGAAAAAAAGCTATCGTTCATACTTTCAAATAATTTTAACAAAGCGAGTAAATCACATTTGTGTTATTACCGCTTTTAAGAAATATGCAAAATTTCAAACCGCGCGAATATATAAATTCACGTCTATCTTGGGCAATTCTGAATAAAAAAACTGTAACTTTTTGCAGGCCTGCTTCGAAATTAATACCTACACCTGCAGCTGTGGTAAAAGTTTAATCCTTTCTATAATGTCCAACTTTTGCTGACATTTTTTTCAGTGACCAATGCATGCGTTACGTCAATGACTTCAAACACGTCACCTAAATGAAATTATTATAGTTTCAGGAACCGCAAACCGTAATTTCGTTTCTCTGAAACGAATTTGGCACAAAATTTCAAAAAAAAAAAAAAAAAAAAAAAAAAAAAAAAAAAAGAAAGAAAGAAAGAAAGAAAAAGCAGTGCTGATGTGCTGATGGACGAAAGGCACGCCTGTATTTTTTCAGTGTGATTTCTTAAAGATGAAAACAAATCTTGCTGAGCAAATCATTCCTTTCCTTATATCATGTATGCGTAGGATAAAAGCTAAGAATTCCCTTAAAATTGGTTGTCAATGTAACGATCTGACGATTACAAGTAACACGCAGGTCAGTTGACTGCCAAACTAATCCAACACTTCTAGGCACTGGAAAAATTGCTGATGATGTGACAGATGGTGACTCTTAAAAGACTGAAGACAATTAAACAAACAAATTATCCGCACTGTAGCGATCACGTGAATCGGTGAGGCCTCGGCAGTTGCTTGCTCGTGTCGCCACCTATTATCACCAGTGAGAAGTGCTGCATCGCATGATGTGGGACTCGATCGTGGGTCCAATTACTACGAGTCGAATTCTTTACCGCTAGCCCAAAAGAACTCTGTTGCGCTAAGTTCAAGAATTCCAACTCTTTCAAATTTTGCAAGCGTTTTTCAGCTGTTCTCGAGATCGCTACACGCACTTGTCTGAGGTTCAAAAAAAAAATAACCCTCGATATGGAAGATTCTTCGTTAATCGCCAAGCCGCCTCCATCAATAAACTAAACAGCCACATCGAGTTGTAAGGTTTATCTTATGTTAATTAACAGTTATTTTAAGTTTTGTATCTTTCCTATCTTATTCTGATTTCAGCTTACAATTTCCTGCCAGAATGTGAATTCAGAAACGCAGATAATGCAAATGAGAATGAGTACTATTTAAGTCGTGACTTAACCGACTTCAACAGAGAGAGTCTGATTTCCTGACTAGCGCGCATTCGCCTTCTGGCTACATCTCTCTTAGCTGTTGCTACGCTCGGCCATATCTTAGGCCCTCGCTAGGCTTCGCCGATTGAATTAATACTTAGAGGCCAACTAGTTAGATTCTGATAGCTTCGGCTATATCCTTTAAGAGCTTTAGTTAAGCTAATTTTAGTTCAAATTATTAGTATTTTAAGTAGAAGCCCGAGTGCCGGATTTGTGTAAAGTTCCAAGTAGGAACTAATTGTAAATATACTGAGAAATAAAAGGTTATTAAACCCTCTTACGTATTCTGTTCACACACTTGAGCGATTATTCGCTTATTAGTGTTCGTGGGGTCTGAGATAGAACTTAAGATTTAAATAGTTGAACCTCATAGAATAATTTAAAATATTCTATTTTTACAAAGCGTTTCATCAATAAACCACAAACAGCATTCTTGTTTGTGTTATTCTTGCGCCAATAACAGCAAGCAAAGAATCCCAGCACACCTGATCATTAATTAGCGCCGTTTTCGTGAATGAGATCAGACGTGATCGCCATTGCGATGGAGGCGACCTCTTCCGTTCTTTGTTTTAAAGCCAGGCAATAATCAGTTGTCGTGGAATTTCGATAGTGGGCGGAGCTTCGAAAGAGTGGCAAGAACTTATTAATGAAATTATCTAAAACCTTGACATGAGCGCGCAGAGAAATATAAATTCCGTTCGTATTGAGGCTTGTTATTGCTTGTCTTTGAGTGAAACTTATGCAAAACGAGAGCTTACGGCTATAAAGGGCGTACATCTAACCTAATCTGAGCTATTTATTTTCGAGAATGTATCGGAAAAAAGCATCAGAGATCGATAACAATCGAAACTGCGATATTAATTGATGAATGCATTTGCATAATAAATATGCTTTAAAAATTACCGAATGTGTCAATTTCCAGTGCTGATCTCATAGAAGAGATAATGGTGACCCAGTCGTAACCGCGTGAACTCAACTCACACCAGCTGTTCGAACCAAACTGAACTCAAACCTCAGAGTAAAAACCGCAATTTAATTAATATACGTACTTAAATATTATTCGGTGTATAATTATTGGTACACAACTGGAAGAATCATTTTTGCTGTAGCTGGCAAAAAGTAGCCGGATTTATTAGACTTCTAAAACTAAGAAAGTAGGGACTTGCATTCATTTTACTTAAGAGAAAAAATATCGTCTGTACACTACATAACTTCCTTGTACGGAATATTGAATTATACGCATTTTGCATTTCATTGAAACTTATTGGATTGAATTAAATCTACTTCGTCGATAGCACATAAACCACAATAGAATAAATGTTCTCTTGAAAGTTCAGTATATTTGTTTACCACAGCAACACTCTGGCGTTTTTGTAGCTTCGCTTAACAGTGTTAAATATAATTCATTTTATAACTCATCAGAATGCACGAAAGTTATGTATATCAGCTGGAGAATTACTTAATCGTTGCCACATGTTCTATTCAAATACTATGATAAATCTAGAACGATGTGTAAAAGAAATTAAGCAAACGAAAAAAAGAAAACAAGAAACATTTTTTTCACAGACTATTCAGTACTTCTCATTCAATTAATTCAGTTCTCATTTCGGGACAAGGCAAAAGTACATAAAAACTCAAAACATCGATATTAAAAGTTACGAAGTAAATCTTAAACACTTATATTTCCTCGAATAAATTCCGGAATGGATTAGGTATGATTTAATTCGCTGATTTAAATTTTTTGTAATTTCTGTATCAATATTCATCCATTCCTTCATCATGACTGTTTTGAGTTCGCTTTTCCTTTTGATGTCGTGTTTTCGTACTCTAACCTCCAGTTCTTTCAATGTGTTCTATGGGGTTTGAATCTGGCGACGGAGGTGGTGTTTTCAAAATCTGTGGGCAATTATAGAGACACCACAGATGAAAGTTGAGAGCCGTATGGTTAGGATTGTTATCATGATAAAAAATAAATTTATTTCCAATACCCAAATTTTGGGCTGATAATTTTAAATTGTCTCTTAAAATATTTAAATAAAGAGAATGATTCATTACGCCATCCATAAATACCAAATTACCTAGTCCTGATGCTGTCATGCACTCCCATACGAGAACACCTCCACCGCCATGCTTAACTGTTCCGACTAAGTTCTTAGAATGAAGTTCCTCATTTTTTCTTCTCCGTACAATTATTCGATCATTGGAACCAGAAATGTTAATTTTGCTTTCGTCAGCAAATAGGACATTATTCCAGTACGTTTCGGGTGTATTTATCACTGATTTTGCGAATGAAAGCCTAAGCTTTCTGTTTTTCTCACTAACAAAAAATTTTTTACGCGCAGAACCCTTGTGTGATTCAGCTTCTCCGAGAACTCGTCGAACTGTTTCGGGTGAAATTGAAGTAAAAAACTTTGCATTCAATTATGCAGATACTTTTACATCACTCAAATGTGGGTTTTTCATAAATTTTCTAATAATAAGTCTCTCATCGCGTTTAGTTAACTTTCTCGATCGACCTTTTCTTACCTTGTTTTCAATCGGATTTTCTTCTTCAAAGAGTTTTATCGCATACTGCACCGTAGAATGGGATAAATGAACTCATTTAGCGATATTTCGAATTGATTTTCCGCTACTGTGGTGAAAAATTATCAATTTTCGAATGCTGTTTGTAATTTCTTTTACGACTGTGACTCATTTTTCAATAATAAATAGAATGTTATGAAGTAAACAATAAAAAATTAAAAGAAACGATTTTTTAAATGGCTCCACAATGCAAAAATAAAAAAAATGCGGCAAACGATCATTCTAATTTTGATTTTATCCGAAAATATTTCGGTGTACGAAGACTTTTGTGAGATAGAATGTTTGTCATTTTTGGATTATTAATTTCTTAAAAATAAAGTTTCGCTATATTTTAAAAATATTTCATGTAATTTTGTTACGAATAGATTATAGATCTTATTATTAAAATCTCATTCAGAAAGTTTACTTTTAATGAATGGATAGAGCCCTATTTCAATGAAAATCATGAGTGTACGAACACTTTTGGGAGCCACTGTATATGTAAAATTATTTCTAAGGACTTAGAATTGCGTTTTACAGTGCACATGTTATAATCATTAAAGGTAAAATTGTAATAACTTTGGTGAATCCTTAATTGTTCATGCCAGTTCTCAGAATTTGACTTAAAGTTCTTTGGATAGATCTTCAGCATTTGTTCTATTGTAATTATCACTTCTGAACTTGACGTCTTCATTCTGTTTGGCAAATATCTTGCACCATAGCTGAAACATTGTTACTTGCATTGCCGAGGTTCTTTAATGCTTCTTAGAAATTAAACTTCTTAGAAAGACTCCATTCTGCAAATCGGCTGAGATAAATGAGTGGATGAAATGATGTAAGATGGCGTTCTTAAAATTTTTGCTTTGAATTCATAAATTTTTTAAATTGCTAGTTCATTAATATCTCAGTTTTTAGCCCAAAGGAACAATTTTCCCAGAAGCGCTATTCATTTCGTTTTGGCATTTTGTGTTGGTTCACTATAAATGGCGATTCACTTTTCAAATTGTTGCCACCAAATAGGTTAGGCTAGGTTATTCAGTTATGACAAAGCACACGAGGGCTATCTGCCTAAAGGGAGGGATGCCTTCGTGGAGGACTTTCTGAGGGAAACTGGCTCGTATACACGTTACACATGGGAAAAACCACGAAAACGCCCATGCAGCCATCCCGTTCGCGGGATTCGAACCTCAGACCGAACTACCAGTGTTCAGCGTCTTTACCGCTCGGTCGCTGGTGGGCCATTGCCACCAAATATTAGAACCCTGCATTATTTTTAAAGAAATTAAATAATGAACAATGTGCATGCATGTATATATGTTTCTCGTACTGTGAAAAAACAAAGGTACCTAGAGATATCAAATTTTGAATAACCTAGCCCTCCATTCGAATATGTGCATGTGGAAACCTTAACTTTGAATTTTGAATTTATTTTATTATATATTTCATATTTGTCAAACACTAAAGAATTTTTGATTAAGAAACTCAACGATTTCATAGCGTGCAATAGCAACACTGTATGAAAATAAATAAATAAATAAATAAAACCTTTTAATCTGAAGCGCGCGAGACTGTATCGGGAATTCTAAAGATATGCCCTTTTGGAATTATTTTCTGATATCGCTGTTGAATTGAATTTTATGGTTTAAATGCGAGGAACATGATATAATAAATAGAGTTAACACAGAGGACCTTAAAAAAACGCCCCTTTGGGCGTAATATAAAGTCTGAATGCAGTTTAACGCTATTGAATTTTAATGATATCGAATGCAATTAAACGATGTTTTTGCGTGACATCTGTACGTAAGGACAGAATAAAGGATTCTTTTTCCCAAAACAGGTTGCAAAAAGGATTTAAAATGGATTCAGAAGAGATTTTTTTCGTGACGTCTGTATGTACGTATGCATGTATCTCACATAACTCAAAAACGAGTAGCCTCAGAACGTTGAAATTTTATATATATCACTGCTACAATATGTAGATGTGCACCTCCCTTTTTGGTTGCAATCGGCCGCACCAAAAGTATATAAATTTA
>KK116926.1:253298-270082 GCA_000611955.2 Stegodyphus mimosarum
TTTTTTTTTTTTTTTTTTGTGTTTTCTTTTTTCTGAAACTCAAATCGGATACCTTTGAGGAAATCTTAAATTTTAGAATAATTAATTTGTATTCTTAGTGAAAGTTAACATATTTTAGAAAAGTGACACTATGAAAAATTGATTTCGATGTTAATAAAACTTTACTATTTTTACGTCATTGTAGAAGTAAAGAATGCACTGAAATCGGAAAAAATTTCGGGCATCATATTTCAGCGGAGATATCTATTTGACATTTTAGTCCAAAGGGGCTTTGTCCCTGAAGGACTTTTGTTTTCTTTTCTGCATTTTGCGTCGGAAACATTAAATGTAGGTTCACTTTTCAAACCGTTGCTACCCAATATTGCAGCTCTGTATTATATTTAAAGAAAATAAATAATGAAGAATGGTCATAAACGTACGCATGTTTCTCGCATTGTGATAAAACGACGGTACTTAGAGCCATCTAATTTTGAATGGCGTAATCCTACTGCGAATAGGGGCATCTGGAAGCCTAAATTTGAAATTCGGAATTTGTTTTATTATCCATTACATATTTTGTAAAACTTTGACGAATGTTTGATTAAAAAACTAAGGATTTCAAAGCAAGCCATGGCAACGTTGTACAGAAAAAAATTTTTATCTCCAGCGCGCGAGACTCTGTATCGGAAATTCTAAAGATAAGCTCATTTTAAAATCATTTTGCGATATTTCTCTTGATATGGTTTTACGTGCGAAGAGCATGATATTTAATAAATAGAGGTAACACACAAAATGTTAAAAAAACGCCCCTTTGGAGGTAATTTAAAATCTGAAACATTTCAATTTTTTTTAAAGAACATTATATTGCTCTATGGCACCGGTTCTCAAACTGTGGTACATGTACTACTGGTGATACATTACAATAATCTGAATGGTACTGTTTTTACAGAAAAAATTAAATGAATTTCAAAATGAATGTAAAATTGCGCCCTTTTTACCATTTGTTTTAATCTTTATCACTCAGAAACTCATATATTTTTCAAGTTTTTAACTTTGACGACTTTGGCGTGCTTTAATGTTGAAACGACGACTTTTCCAAGAGTTTCGAACAATTTTCCGACGTTACGATTTCCAGGAATCGTAGCGGCACTTCAGTATGCTAGTAGTGTACTTATTTATATTTTACTATAACGTAAAAGTTTCATTTACGAATGTAATTAAATAATATAAATTTAAAGGGTTTTATTCTTTTATTATATACACTCCATTCAGGATGCATTGATTTTTAATAACGAAATGCATTTATGGCGGTACTGTGGAGACATTAGGTGTTTTTTGAAAGCAGGACAGGTGACAAATGAGGAATGCCCTTGCCGGGACTCGAACCACGGCTCCCTGGAATACGCGCCGAGTGTGCTGACCACTGCACCCCGAAGGCATGCGAAGAAGACGGGAGAAATACCTTATAGTACATATATTTTTGTTTCATATTTATGTGGTACAAAATTTGAAAAACCCTAATCTATACTTTTCGCGACAATCTGGTTAGTCTGTTAACATCAAAAAACTTTTTCTAAACTGTTATTCTATTTTCCGTTACGAGTAAAAGGAAACTTTTCTCTCTTTAATTTGTGTAGTGCTCCTGTCAAACTTTAAAAAGATATATCTGGATCAGCGCCACCCAGACAGAAAGTGCTTAGCGACTCTGATATCCGTACCAGAGGGCCAAGGTTCGAATCCCGGAAAAGGCATGAATGTAATGTGTCCGTTTCTTCGTACGAGATAACGGCAGCCCACCTGTTAGGCGTCTGCATAATAAAAAAAAAAAAAGAAAATCTGAAAGGTTTCAGATTTTAAATTACGTTTAAAGGGGCGTTTTTTAAACATTTTGTATGTAACTTTTATTTATTGAATATCATGTTCTTCGCATTTAAACCATAAAATTCAGTTCAAGAACAATATCGCAAAATCATTTTAAACTGAGCCCATCTTTAGAATCTCCTACACACAGTCTCATGCGCTGCAGATAAAAATGTTTTTTTCCGTACAACGTTGCCACGGCCCGCTTCGAAATCCTCGAGTTTGTTAATCGAAAATTCGTTAAAGTTTTACAAAATACGAAATCGTTAATAAAACAAATTCCAAATTTGGGCTTCCGGATGCCCATATTCGCGGCAGGATGACGGCATTCAAAATTCGATGGCTCTAGGTACCGTCGTTTGATCACAATGCGAGAAACATACATACATTTATGCACATTCTTCGTTATTTTATTTCTTTAAATATAACACAGATCTGCGATATTTTGTGGCAACAGTTCGAAAAGTGATACACACTTTTAATGTTTCCGACGCAAAATCGCAAAACGAAAACAATAGTCCTTCAGGGACAAAGCCCCTTTGGACTAAAAACCACCGCTTCCGCCCTATAATCAGCCAAAGCCTATAATCAGCTAAGTCCGCCGCGGGAGTTATACTTTTCATATTTGTCTTTTTATAATCGGTATAAAATTTTCCTAAATATAAGCACAGGTACCGGAGAAACTGAAGAAATAAATTTCGTAATTATTACAAAATTGTTAGCGCAGAAGGGCTACTAATTTGGCTTTGGCATTTTGCGCCGATGCACTGTAAATGTCCGTATCACTTCTCAAACAGTTGCCACCCAATATTATCGCCCTGTGTTATACTTAAAGAAGTAATGAATAATCTGCATATATGTATGCATGTTTCTCACACTGTGATACAACAACGGTACCTACAGCCATCCAATTTTGGATAGCGTAATCCTCCTCCGAACATGGGCATCTGGAAGCCCGAATTTTTAATTTGTTTTATTATCGATTTCATATTTTGTAAAACTTTAACGAATTTTTGATGAACAATCTCAACGATTTCAAAGCGAGCAATGGTAAAATGATCTCCAGCGCGCGAGACTGTGTACCGGAAATTCTAAAGATATGCTCATTTTAAAATTATTTTGCGATATTGCTGTTGAATTGAATTGTATGGTTTAAGTGAGAAGAACATGATGTAATAAATAAATGTAACACAGGAAATGTTTAAAAAAAGCCCCTTTGGACGTAATGTAAAATCTGAAACCTTTCAAAAATTTTTTTTTAATTGAAAGTACCAAAATATAAATATTTGCATCATTTCAAACATTTTTGCAATCGGAAGTATGCGTCTAAGACCAAGAGTTGCAAAAATATAAACCTGGTAAGGACGTTTGTGGACACGGTGCATATTTCATCTAATAATTCCAAGTTAAAGAATGTCGCGAGGAATTTAGCGCAACTAAATGGACTGATGGAAGACTGGAATAATTATTAAAATAGGCAATGGCAATAAATTATGTCACAGAAGTTAATGTATGCTTGCAACTAGCATCCTAATTAGACAAATATTGCAATCACCTTCTTTTTCTGAAAGAATTCTTTGTCATCTAGTTCGTTTCATTTTCTAAAGTTAACAACGTCACTTTGTTCGGAGTTTTCTCAAGGTGTGCCGCTGATTTACGCTTTATTTTATTCGAAGGTTTGAAATTACATAAAACTAGCGGAAGTACCTAGACGTCAATTAAGTTAGATTGAGAGTAATGTATTTAACAACAGAGAGAACGATACTGCTGTAATTCTTCTCTCATAACGATGCAACATAACGATCATACATTTTTTCAGTCTGATGCGAACTCGAAACCACATAAAAAATTTCCATAGAAAAATAAACTAATTCTCTCTCATTATATCACCAACAATGGCACACAGTTTTTAATGATTTTCGTGTTTCTAATCAAATGGTCGTAAAAGCTCCAGTTCCATCCAATATTTCACCTATATTCAATTTTAATCGATTAAATGTGGCAAAGCGTTGATCATAATTAATCAGAAATCAATAACACGAACAAACAAACACATACACAAACAGACATTTTTCTTGTAAAACTTACACAAATTTTTGATTAACAAACTCTACGATTTGAAAGCGAGCAGTGGCAACACCTTTGAAATAAAGCATTTTTATCTCCATCGCGCGAGACTGTTGCCATTCGGAAACATAATTGCAAAATTTAACGCTTTCAGAGTTTTTAATTAATATTTTGGCTGATTAAAGTCATACGAAGATGGGAATAGTCGAAATGGCTTCCCACGAATTTTTGGAATCGGGAATAATGTATTTAATGGTTGGCAGCGCTATTTTTATTTCATCGAAAAACTTAGAAATTTTTTATTAAGAAACTCTACGATTTGAAAGCGAGCAGTGGCAACACTTCTCGAAATAAAGCAGATTTTTCATCTCCAGCTTGCGAGACTGTTGCCATTGGGAAAAATGAGGGCTAAAATGATCATTTTTCCGAGTTTTTAATGAATATCTCCGATTTTAGCTACTTCTTTTTGGAATAAACTGGACATCGACCTTTTCCAGGACCCACTAAAGAATTGGAGAAAGTATAGTGACGATAGCTATAGTAGTGACTGAGTTATTAGAGGACAAAGAAACAAACTTTCTTCTTTATATATATCTATATGTGTATATATATATATATATATATAGACTAGCGGAAGTACCCGATACAGTTAAGTTATACTGAGTGAAATGCATCTAAAAACAGAGAGAATGATACCGCTGTAATCCTTCTCTAATAACGACGCAAAAAATACGATTCATAGTCACACATTTTTCAGTCTGATGCGATATGGAACCCACATAAAAAATAAGCTAATTCTTTCTCAATTTATCAGCAACAATGCCACGCCGTTTTTAATGATTTTCGTCCTTCTAATCAAATGGTCGTAAAGCTCGAGTAGCTCGAGTTCCATCCAATATTTCACTTATATTCAATTTTAGTGGATTATATGTGGCAAAGAATTAATCACAATTGATCAGAAATCAATAACGCGAACAAATAAACACACATTTTTGTTTACATGTATAAATTTTTGATTAAGAGACTCTACGATTTGAAAGCGAGAAGTAGAAACACTTTTCGAAATAAAGAATTTTTATCTGCAACTTACGACACTGTTGCCACTCGGAAAAATGAGCGCTTTCAGCGACTTTAATTAATATTTCGGCTGATTAAAGTCTTACTAAGATGGGAATAGCCGAAATGGCTTTCCACGAATTTTTGGAATGGGGAATATTGTATTTAATGCTTGGCAATACTACTTTTATTTCATCGTAAAACTTAGAAATTTTTTATGAACAAACGCTACGACTTGAAAGCGAGTAGTGGCAAAAACTTTCGAAATAAAGCAGACTTTTCTTTCCACAGCGTGCGAAAGTGTTGCCACTCAGAAAAATGAGGCCGAAAATTAGTGTTTTCCGAGTTTTTAATTAATATCTCTGATTTTGGGGGGGGGGAAGAAAGTGAACATCGACCTTTTCCAGGACCCAGAAAAGAATTGTAGAAAGTTTGGTGACGATAGCTATAGTAGTGACTGAAATAATCGCTAACACACACGCAAACTTCCTTCTTTATTTTTATATTTAAAATACTGTTTCTTTTCGAAACGGTAAATAATTCTATATGTTTTACCTAAAAATAATTGAAATTGTGCGGGAAAACGTTTTTATGCATATAATTAAGAGATAATTTGCTGGTGTATAAAAGTATTTTGCTCTATTTACATAAATACGACGTAAGCAAAGTATTTTATAGATATATTTATTTGTTATACTGCAAAAATTGCAAATTTTAAAGATGAAATCCTGACAGTAAAATTTATTTTCATTGTACTCTATTTATATAGTAAATGCCTACAAAGAAATTAAGATTTTGCAAAATAGCAACAAAACGTAAGGAAATGGGAAGGGGGGATCGTTAAACTCACGAAACATTTGGGAAGGCATATACATCCCTCCCGGATAGCAACAAACCCCAGCATGCAATGAGTTATCGTTTGCTTTGAATACCTGTAATCCCAATAAAAGTTCCCCCCCTTCTCCTCTCTTTTGTTGTCATTGATCCTTTACAATGTTCTTCTTTCCAAATGTTTTACCCCGGCTATTTACGTCATATGTGTATCATTCCAACGTCATTAAACACGGGGGACGCCAGTCCATAATTTCAAAATTTCTTCATTGTCACTAACCGTAAAAGCTCTATTGTTCTAAATTATCAGTCTCGAGAACATACCTCAAAATAACAGCATCTTAAATTTCATTTCGATTGGCTGAGTGGATAAGCAACTAGGTGTTTATATAGCGGGGAAGTTTCTTTATGACCACACTCTATATACACTTTGAATATTTCCCTTATAAAAATAAGCATGTGTAATTTTTGAAGCTAACAGATGTTTAATGGTATGTTGTTATACGTCCGGTTTGAAATAATATGTCTTAGTATATGTTTTTTGGTACGTGAAAATTTTGTTTGGAATACGATTCGAATTCTGTGAGTCACGACTTCAAGCATTAGACTTGTTTACCTCTTTCGAGACGTTGCTACGACTATTTATGAGCGTCAGCACCCCTTTTGCTATTTTTCCAATAAACAATCCGCGCTATAAGTCTGAATTTTCAAGTGATTTTGTATTTTTTCGAGTAAATGTTTTGTAAATTAATTAACAAGGAATTTTAGAAAAGTTAATGAAAAAAGTCAAGCAACGAAGAAAATGGTTAGGATCACCTTTGAGGTTGAAAAAAAAAGACATTGTTGAAAAATATGAAGGTGGCCTGCGCATCTGAGACTCGGCTATCTGCATATTGCATAGTATTCTGCTATTCGCCGGGATTCGAACCCCGGACCGAACTACCAGTGTTCGGCGGTTTTGTCTCTTAACTGCTGGTGGGCCGTTAGCTTTAGAATTTACTCCATGAATAGAATGAAAGAAATCTCACATAGCCATTAATCAATCAATTAAATAATGGAAATGCTGTATGTTAAATATAGCTGAATAATCTTTGTAGTTATCCTGCAATGTTAATGAAGTAAAAGAATCAACTCGCGGATCTGTTTTTATAACGAACATATCTTTCAATTCAAACGTGACAAAGCTTTTCAATGCTGGGAGAATACAAGGAAATCGTAGACACATTTCCAGTTATAATTTTTTTGCCATTTTCAAAAGCTTCAATAAAGCACGCTTACTACGACAACTATCGCCAGTACGGCATGACCGGCCTTGGCATTCTAACTCTTTTTGTTTGGTGCAAGAAAGAACATCGAACAATACGCGTAGGCATTCATTTTCGGATCCTCCTGCACTGACTCATCGCGTGGAGGATGATAACAATAATTAAAATAAACAAATTATGAAAAAATTCGTTTTATTATTCCACCCACTTTCAGTTACAGCGAAGTCGCTTTTAACACCTACTGACCCAAAATCGCTCAACTGCAGCGGGAAAGATAGAAAAATTGGAAGTTTTGATGCAATTTTGGCGATTAATCGCTAAAATGATGATATTTTATCTTTAAATGAAAAAGGTTCAGTTATTTTCAGTGCAAATTATCCAAACAACATGTGTATCAATATCAAGCAGATCCTATAGCTTTCGTATAAATAGTAAATAATATATTTAAGATTAAAAATTCATGATTACTGTTCTGTTAATTAAATGCATGGCAAAATCGTTAACTGTCACGTTCTCGTGTCTTAAATTGTTTCAGAAAGAAAACCATTTTTTAATTTGTTTTATTTTATAATGAACTCATTTTTTAAATTCCTACTATTACGTCACACGCTCCCTATACCTTGTTCAAATTTTCAATCGTTAATAAAATACTTTTTATCCATCCTTCAAGTTCAAATACACTTTTTTAAACTTCCAGTAGCTGACACTTGATGGATGTTAATATAGTGTTTCCATATATTAAAGTCAATTCTGTTCTTAAATATAGGTTTTAATTTTTTTTGCTGTTTTTAAATATACACTCATGTCCGTAAATTAAGGAATAATGCAAAATCAGGCAAAGGAAGAGTTAGAAGCAAAACAAATTGGACTTATTTGTAAAGCTTATTTGTTAAACAAAAAGTAAAGAGCAAAAAAAAAGATGCTATATGTTTGATATTATTAAAAAAATTAGCGATTTTTTCTCCCTGGAGCAAATTACAAAAAAAAAAACTATTTACGAAAAACCAATATTACATGGTTGGTATGATTATTAATACATTGTTTGGCTCCCAGACGATGCAATACAGTCCGTACAACGCCTAGGCATGCCGAGTATCAAATCATCGATCTGATCTTGGGGGATATGACACCACTCAAAACGCAATGCTCTCCGAAGTTCCGGTAGACATGTAGGAGGAGGTCGACGGGCTACAACTCGTCGGCCAAGCATGTCCCACACGTGCTCTACTGGATTCGAGTCCGGTGAGAATGCTGGATAGTCCATACGTGTGATATCCTCCGATTGAAGGCATTCGCTTACGATGTTTGCACGGTGAGGAGGGCGTTGTCATCCATAAACACAAATTGTGCGCCCGTGGCGCCCCGAAACAAACGTACGTGTTGTTCCAGAATGACGTCCCGATAGATTTGGCTCGTCATGGTTCCAATTTGAACATGCAGGTCAGTTCTGGAACCCAGAATAATTCCACCCCAAACGAGCACTCCTGCACCACTCTAACGGTGTCGTTCAATGATGTTTTCTTGGTGGTAACGGGTACCTGGAGCTCTCCATATGAAAGTCCGGCGAAAATCAGACTGCAAGCTAAACCTGGACTCGTCGGAAAATATCACACAAGCCCACCGTTGCGGTGTCCACAATGCATGCTCTCTACTCCAGGCTAACCGCAGGCGACAGTGAGTTGCAGTAAGTGGAACGCATCTGACAGATCTACGAGCATATAAACCCATCAGCCCTAAGCGTCTGTACACGGTCTGCCTCGAAATTGTCGTACCAGTGGCCGAAGAGAGCCGACGAGACAAGTCTGAGGCTGTGCTCCGCCTGTTTCTTTTGGCATTAACTGCCAAATACCGGTCCTCATTCGACGTTGTAACCCTGGGGAGTCCTGTGCCGTAACGTCTACTCACATTACCATCATCTTGGAATCGTTGCCAAAGCCCGGAGATGACACTCTGGGCAATTCCAAGTTCGTCTGATACTTCCAGTTGGGTACACCCACATTCCAGACGGGCGATAATTCTACCACGTAAAAAAATGATCCAAATGCGGCCTTTGTGTCATAACTATTCAGTTATTGCACTGAAATGCTTATAAAGCGCCTGCGAAAAATTTCACTTCTTTGCCTGTATTCCTTATGTATCACTCTCTTACACTCTCGTCATTGTGACGTAACTTCGGTGTCATCTGGTTACTTCCTGAAATTGGCATATGATTCTTGAAGATGTGTGTAGTGATTTTACAGGTGATATATTTATTTTAGAGTTCCATTTCCGCGTGACTCCGAATTATCCTTAATTTATGGACATGAGTGTAATTCAATGAATCCAAATTCCCTCATGAAATATCAAGTAGCTGATATGTTTTGTCATAACTAACAAATCGGCATCCAAACGATTAACTGCACTATGTACATGAACATGCTACAAAGACGTATAAACTGAAACAACGTAAGATTTAATTTTCATTAAAAGAATATCAGACGTTGAATAAAAATAATTTGGTAATTAATTAATAGAGGAAACCTTATGTAGTTACCCATCTTCCTTCTGCTGATCTTTCTTTTAGATCACATTTTGCATGAAACAATACCAATTATATTTTATAAATGGCTTTAATTAATTAATTATTTAATAATTATCTTTGTTAATAATTATAAAGAATAAATTATGAGGGAAAAGAAAATAGATTACTGTAAATTAAGATTTCTGGCAAATGAACTATTCTTGGGCCAAACTGAAAAAAGTGCGCCAAGATAAATTTTTTTGTTTCTTAGTAAGTTTCTCATTAAATTTTACAAAATTTAATGTTTAAGCACAGTTAGAGTCGTAAAATCGAAATATGAAAAAAATAGGTATGTCATTTTAGAAAAAGTCCCATTTTCTGTCAAAATACCTATATTAGAACAATGCTATATATAAATCTAATAGATATCCTAAGTCGCGCTTTCGAGCCATAGAAAACGAAAGTTTGTAAATGGACACACTAGAACGGGAGATATAGAACACAGTAGACAGGACAGTAGAACGTGATATATATATATATATATATTTTTTCGGATGAGGGCCTTGCAGAGTCTAAATCAAATAAGTATATAAAGCAAAAACAACACACTCGAAAATAGAAGGCAGAACCAGTGGCGGCTCGTAATAAGCATTGTGGAACTGCAGCACCCCCTGTTTCCACTTATTATTATTTTTAATATTTAATATAATGAGCCCTTTTTTCTTTAATTCTTTCTTTATACTTCTACAATATATAATCCTTAAACTTAATGTCAGTAGCCATCCTCCAGTTTACGAAAAAGGTACGAAAGTTTTTGTATGGAACTGCGCTTCACAAGGCTGTTCTGCGCAAGCGCGCACAGAAAGCAGCACTCGAGCCAGGGAGATAAAACAGCACTGTCGCTCTTGCAGTGCCGAAATTCTGGAAACGTGATTATTTCTTACTCCGCGCGTGTGGTATTTGGCTGTTCTGCGCATGCGCTCTTAGGAAGCAGCGTACGAGGCTGAGAGGGAGAGAGCACTGTCGCTTTTGCAGTGCCGAATCTGGAGTGTCGTTGGGAGCTGGTTCTTTTTTTTTACTCCGCGTGTGCTGTGTTTAAAAATCATACACCATATTCTTGGTTAGATTATTTTTCAGCTATTCTATTTGATTCATTTTTTTTCGGTTCTTTTATTTTACAGAAAACTTTAACCATGTCCTTGCATCCTCAAGTAATAAATTCTGTGACTGTAAGTGAACTTCAAGAGCATTCGTTTTCATGCGCTTGTAATGCTTTCAATATAGAAAAATTTCCTCAATTGTCATCCAGAGATCGAGGAGAAAATTATTGATCTCTTCGCGCAAATTAAAACGAGAAGAATGGATTTCATTTTTAAATGAATAGGTAAAGCTTGAACTGTAACAATTTAAGTTAAAGTAATTAAGAAATGTTTAATTTTTCTTTCGTAAAATTTCATGGAAGTTTCAAAATAAATTTTTCCTTTTATACATGTTTGTTTCCCTTTACACAGGTTTAAAATAAAGGTTAATTTTTTTTGGAACAGCACCCCCACTAGTTTTAGCTACGAGCCGCCACTGGGCAGAACTCAGTTTGACAAGCGTCAATGATTAACAGAAGACGATAGCTAACTGTGCACTATTTTTATACGATTTAGCAATTTATTTTTTACTTATGATTTTAACGAGGTTTACATGTACAGATTATAGACTTTTAAATTATGTTCCCTTGTGGATAAAAAAAAAAAATTCTAAAATTGTGATATCGTCTGCTTATCACTGCTGTTATCACAAGCATTTTCTTCCCCTTGCATGCATTTATTGTAACAATTTTACCTCATTCTGATGCTTTGTGAGCGTAATCTTTCGATAGTTCCGCAATTAAACAAAACCTCCCCCCCCAGACAATGCTTGTTTAATTCACAACCAGGTTGACAGGGACTTGACGGTATTAAAATATTTAATTTGAGGTCAAAATATGGCTTCACTCGCTGAAACTACGACAGCCATGTCAACATTGATTCTAAAAATGCGTAATATTTAAATAGAACATATATCTTTCCTTTTTTTTCTACTCCAACTTTACGTAAAAACACTTTTTTTTTTCTGAAACTCAATTATAACTTTTTGACAATAGATTCAGTCAAATCAAGGACAAATTCATGACCTATAAAAGCTAAAAAAAATAAATACGCTATCAACTGCTGCTCTAGAATTCCATTTAAAAATCTGCATTACCCATAACCAAAACTTATTTTAAAGTGAACCATTTGGATAATGGAAATGAAAGAAAAAAAAATGGCATCCGAATCTCCGAAAGAAATTACTCAGTAAATTTAATGCGTTCGCTTGATAGAGGCAGACGAAAAGAAAATCTAACCAAACACAGAGAATGGAGGAAAAAAATTAAACTTCTGCTATTACACTCATGAATAGCTTTCGAAGTCAAAATACGTGTATTTTAGATACAAAAAAATAAAATGTAGAAATGTATTACCGGTATTCTACACCCGGAAAGTCTCTGTTGAATAAATAAGAATCTGAATCGCGGGAAATGAATGTGGCAATTACGTTTTCTCAACATTGTAGCAACCCTACTTGCATAGTTTTTTGATTTCACAAGCTGAATGAGAGTTTTGACGAAGGTAAGGTCTTCAAAATGGTTGATTTATATATGGTTTTCCCCCCTGAGTTCTTGCATAGTAATTTAATAGATGTAAATAACTCGTAGATAAAATAAAAAAAAAAAAAAACACGTAAGCACACCTTTATACTAAAATTTTTCATACGAACATTTATTTCACGAAATATTATTCAAGATGGCAACCATGAAACGGTAAAGGGTATAAATGTCATTCTTGATCGCAGGATTTCAACAGCAGAAGATTAAGGACAACTTTTAAACGCATTTTATTCCCAATACTTTAACTAAATTCTGGTATTTAATAATTCTAATAATATACTGTTCGGTTCACGATTATTCACTATTTGTTTTGGACAAAGGAAAATACATTCTTTACGTCTGCGTCTCCACAATTTAAAATTCTTTGTAATAAAAGCAAAATAATATTTGAACTTTTTTATTAAAATGGTTTAAATTTGTTTCTTCTATTTCCAGCTGCCCACTCTTGCCTCGCCATGTAATTAGCTAATTTTAGTAATATCGAAATACAGTATCCATTGTTTATGTGTTTTGTAGGTAAATAAATACTTGTAAACTATTAAAGAATTCTACGTAGTATATATAACTCAATAAATGGTCTAAATCAAATAGCAATGTACAAATATTTTCAGATTTTAGATTAGACTTCTCCTAAGACCAAGTCTTCAAAGTCCTGTGCAGTTTTTTAAGGCTTGTTCTGTTGAATGATACAGAGTGCTTAAACAGGCTTTATTCTGGCATTATTCTCTACACGTTTTTGCTTAAACAGGCTTTATTCTGAAATATAAGTTATTTACTTGAAAACGCAACATAACAGAACACTAAATTAATACAATTCAATGTGGTTTCCCTGAGTTTCTAGGCCCAATTGCCACCGTTCCACTACACTCCGGAACACCTTATGTAAAGGTGTTGATATAATTTCAGCTGCTGCAGCCATAATTCCCTGTTTTAATTGTTCAATGCTGCCAATCTTCGCTCGGTACTCTTTGGATCTAACAAAACTCCATACGAAAAAGTCTAGAGCAGTTAAGTCTGGTGATTGTGGATCCCAAAGCTGTCGAGAGCCACGACCAATCCACCTATCAGGAAAAGATTCATTAAGATAATTATGCACAATGATGGCAAAATGGAAAGCTGCCCCATCCTGCTGGTAGGCAACAGTGTCAATAATGCCATTTGATACTAGCTGTGGCTCTAGATATTGTTCTCCAGTGATGGTCCTTTCTGGAAAAATGAAAAGTCCATAGAGCTTAGTTAATTCCAATCCATCCATTAACTTTAGAGCTGTCTACCGGAGATTAGTGTACCACGTTTGGTTGTCTATTAGCCCAGAATCGCCAATGATGCCTATTAACATGGCCTCTGAGATGGAATGTGGCTTCGTCGGTAAAGAGAACGTTCTCCATTAAGTTCTCATTATCCACAGCTTCCAACAAATCATAATACGTGGCTTGCCGAGCTGCATAATCCTCGGCTTCAAGCTTATTCACAGTTTGAATGTGGTAGACATGCTCGTTTAAATGACAGCGTAGAGTTTTCGAAACTGTAGTATGTGAAATAACGAGTTCCCGGCTGAGTCTTCGTGTAGACAATCCCTACTTGTAAGCTTTGCTCAACTCGTTGCGTTATCGAAAGTCTCCAGAACAGTCATCATCTTTAACACTACCAGTTCGCTTGAATTTGTTTACCAAGGTTTAATAGCTGCTATGGCAGGGGCTTGTTTTCTGAATTTACGGACCAAGTCCTCTTGCAGCTGTCGATACGTTAATTCATGTGTATGGGTAAAAAGAATGACTATTCTTTCATCTGTTGACAGCATTCTTTAAGATCGCTTCCAAAGAAACTGGAATTAGAACATATTTCTCAAAATTGTAAAGAGACTTTATAAACGCCCTGTGTTTGGGTGAAAAAGAAAGGTTTGGAGTAAAATGAATTCCTCAATATACTATTAAAAACTATAAACAATTATCGCATTGTCTTGTTCATGTTCTTGTGATAACAATTGAAAGATCCAGGTACTTGAATTAAAATGGGGTTACAGATAACTCTTTACACCTGGAATTTGTCAACAGGGTCCATGCTTTTCCATAGTGCCCTTTTTTAGTGGGGGATAATGTAGAGTCTACATTATTCCCCATTACTGTCTACATTATAGGCAATGTGAAAAGTTTGATGTAAGGTTACTATGGACGAAATCAATTGCAGTCAATTTAATTCTAAAGCTTTATTTCAGCTGCCAAAAGTAACGCGTAAAAACATTCGTAGCAACACTTCCAATCCACAGTCTTATCGACGCTGTGAGGAATTCGATGATGACGCATTTAATGCAGCTCTTGGATTAGTAGTTGTTGTGTTTTATTGTCCAGTTCTTTTGTACTTCTGATATTATCTTTGTTTGCATTTTTTCGTACATATTCGAAAACACTTACCAAGTCTAACAGAGAACTTTTGATTTGTTCTTCAACAGAGATAACTAATTCTATTATACGAATTTCGTATTTATTTAGAATTGCAATTAAGACGCAGACGATTTTTGAAGAGAAAGCTACGTCGGAAAAGTAAAAATAAAAGAGCGCGTGCATTTAATATTTAATAAATAAATATCTCGTAATTACCTTTGCCATCCACAAATATCGAGAAAAATCGAGGTTTTACCAGAATATTCTAATAAATAATTAAAAAGCTTATAAAAGCCGAATTAAAACACCTCATCTCAGTTATAGTTGCAGCTAAGCAAACTGTTTGTTTACTTAATGCTGTTATTGATTGTAGCGATTTCGCTGTGAGATAGAATTAGTTTTTCTGTTTTTGAATTGAGTTTTGTTTAACGTTTGAGATATTGTGATATTGTACGAATATCTCTGAGGAAATATTTCAGCATTTTGTTTTCTTTCTTGTGAAAAGAATAAATTTTGTTAACTTTTCAACGACTGGTGCATTCAGTCCATTAGGAACCCATACGCACGCGACACTATGTAATGTACACAGTTACCATATTTATGTTAAAAGCTGTGGCCTCATTGTGAAATCTTGGCAACTTTCTAAGCGTGCGTCATCTGATGATCAACCTCCCCGGGATGTAGTCGGCAGCTGCCATTACACAATTCATTTGACAGCCGATTGCATCAGGCCGAAATGCGTCAAAAATGTGGGCCAGTTGCCCTTTTGACAGAAATGAATTATCATCCATGCCCCCATGCGTATTTCTATGGTATTAGTAGTAATGACATCCAGCTAGCAAATGGAAGATCCGTGATTCAAAATTTGGCCAACGTCCAGGTATTTTTTACATTTTTCGTTCCATAATCTTGCTGATCTCAACAAAGTTACAAGTGAAATTGTGGCATCATTCCGCACTTTGACTGGATTACCTCAGCGATCATCTGTTGCATTTACCCTCAAGAATTTTACAGCAAGTTTTCTTTAGGATTCTGCGCAATCCATGGAAAAAGAATAATTAAAGACATGCTATGCGTTTAATAATTTTTTAAAGGCCAAAAGCCAAGCATTTGTAAATAAACAAAAAATAAGTCAAAATCAATAATTCAGGCGTTGGGATTATTATCAATGCGTAAATGTTACTAATGCATAAAACTACGTGAAAGGGGATAACGCAAACAAATAATTCGATATGAAATATATAGAAGAAAAAGTGTATAGAAGATATTCACTTCCATCTCTCGGACTGTGTTTCAGTCAAATCTGGATTGCAGACGATCAAGAAGTGGTGCGAAGACATATTGTTCTAATTGTTCTAATTATAAACTAGCTGCTCCGCGGCCAGCCTTCGTCTGGCTTTTAAGTGTACCGGAAAAATGCCTAAAGAGAACACCAAACATTAAATTTGAAAACTGCACAGAGTTTTACTCTGCAGAACAATTTTATCGAAAAAGAAACAAACAACAACGGGAAAAAAAATTCAGTTAAAAATGCATTACATATAAAAAGCATACAATGAAATAAGCAATATCCCTTAATACAAATATTAATTATCCTAATAAATAAATTAACCAACTTCCTGCTGCTTTCTCTAGACAAACGTCCAGTATCCAAGAGAAACATTAAATTTAAAAACTGCGCAGAATTATAGCCTTCGTTTTTCCGGGTGGAAATAGTGCTGATATCAGCAACAATGGCTGCGCGCCATTGTTGTTCATATAATGAGAAAAAATCATCAATTTGATACTATTTCATAGAAAAAAAAAAAAAAAACTCATTCGAATTTTGAAAAATCGATGTGCACTAGCTCTTGTCTAGATGCATCCTGTGTACCAGATTTTGTAGACCTCGGTCTATTAGCTTACGCGCAGTACGAACGAAAGACACCTACACGCACAGAAAGACTCGTCCTTTTAAATATAGATCTATAAATTAATTAAACAATTTACCTTTGCAAAAAGAAACAATCTTTCAATTTCTTAAACTGTTCAATAGAGTGAAATCTCGCTTTGCTATAGCCCATTGTGTTTTAAAATGACGCGATTTCGTCAGAAAACATAAAATTAAAAAAAAAAAAAAAGTCTCATTCGAATTTCGAAAAACACGCTTCGAGGTGCACTGGCTC
>KK116926.1:272384-307914 GCA_000611955.2 Stegodyphus mimosarum
TAGCACACGAACGTTAAAAAAAACGCGCCTTTGGACGTAATTTAAAATCTGAAATCTTTCAGATTTTTTTTGTTATTTGAAAAATAGAATTATTAAACCTTTCCTCTTTCGAACTTAATACAATGAAAACAAAAATCTGAGAGAGTTAAGATTTTAACGGTCGCTCGAAAGGATTTGTTAATATTTTTTACGCTCTCGCTGAGCTCGCAGTCTACCGGTCTGCTCTTATACTGACTCTCGATAACCCATTTCTTTTTGTCTGTTTAGCTTTATTATTAACAATCATTTTTCTTTTTTTTTTCTCATTTACACCGTATATAATTTAACAGCAAAATCACAAAAATTTTAAAAGCAGCATATGTGTAGAATTCTCGAGGCAAGTGCTAAGTGGTGCATACATTTTTCTATTTTTTCAGTCTTGTGTCAGTTTATCATATCAATGTTCACTTTTCGTAATAAGATGCTTGCAATTTTTTTTTGTCTTTTTATTCCTTTGTGTGTTCATTTTTTAATTAAATATCATGTTCTTCACACTAACATCACAGAAAACTCAACTCAACAACAAAATCACAAATTATTTAAAAACAGTATATCTCTAGAATTTCCGATACTTAGTCTCGCGCGCTGGATATATAATCACAAAATGTTTAAAAAGGTATATCTTTAGAATTTCCGATGCATAGTCTCGTGCGCTGGAGATAAAATTCCGTACAGATTTGCCACTGGTCGCTCTCAAATCGTTCAGTTTATAAATAAAAAATTTATTAAAGTTTCACACAATATGAAATGTACATTTCGAAATTCAAAATTCGAACTTCCAAGTGCAGCACATGTTCGGGTGAAGGACTACGCTATTCAAAATTTGATGGCCTTAGCTACCGTCATTTTTTACAGTTCGAGTAATATGCATACATTCATGCCTTTTCTTCACTACTTAATTTATTTAAAAATAATACAAGGTGACAATATTTGGTGGAAACAAATTGAAAAATAATAAGCTGGTTGTAGAGAACGGACGTAAAATTACAGTTCGAGATTAATAAACCCTTTTGGACTAAAAAAGATATTAATTTTTTCATATGTTAGTTAGCTAATTAATTATTAAACTTTGTATCTTAATTAAATAAAATTGTGCATATTACACAGAACAGGAAACTATTTTTGCCTCTTTATGTTAAACTAGAAGGAAAATTTTAAATATAAATTAATTCTTCCGCATGTATTTCGATGGAAACCATGTGTGCTTCAAGTTTCTATACCGATCTGTTTTTACTTCTTTGTATTAAGTAAATATTGTAATCGCGAAAAATTTCGGGTATCATATTTCAACGAAAATACCTATCTTGATCGCTATCGAACGTAATTTAACGATGTTTTTGAGTGATATTCGAATATTTAAGAGTACTTATTTTTTATATAAGAACAGAGTAAAGGACTCTTTTTCCAAATATATATTTATATAACTGATTTAAAATGGATTCTGTAGAGATTTTTTCGTGGCGTCTGTGCGTACAACGTACGTTTGTATGCATCTCGCGTAACTCAAAAACGAGTGGCCTAAGAATGTTGAAATTTTGCATATAGGACTGCTACAACATGTAGATGTTCACCTCCTATTTTGGTCGCAATCGGCCGCACCAAAAGTATACAAATTTATGTATATCCACTCTGTTACTCCGCTCGGTGAGCTCAGTTTTTTTATTCTGATATGTTAGCAAATTATGCATATTTTGCTTTAAAAATGATTGAATTATGTTGTTCTTATCATCCGGTTAAGGGTTTTATGTCTTTAATAAATTTGCATGCATGATTTGTAGAATTATCAACAATTTAAAAGTTCTTTAAGTGCGGCTAAGCCTAATCATTTTCCTAATGGCGGACATATTTGTTTACATTTGAAACTTAGGACAATATTAGATTTGTTGCCAATCTAGAGAAACTAAGCTTCGCAAAAACAAATATAACGCCTTCTTTTATTATTGCGAATTAAATCATGCTTAATCCATTCTGTAATTTATTCGAGGAAATAAGTTTTTAAGATTTGCTTTGTAATTTTTAATATAGATATTTCGATTTTTTATGTATTTTTGCCTTGTCGCGAAGTGAGAACTGAACTAACTGAATGAGAAATACTAAATCGTCTGTGTGCGTTTTCTGATGAGTTATAAAATGAATGAGATGTAACTCTGTTAACTGAAGCTAGCGCCAGAGTGTTGCTGTGGTAAACAAATGTAGTGAATTTTAAAGAGTGCATTTATTCTATTGTTGTTTATGCGCTATCGATGAAGTAGATTTAATTCAATCCAATAAGTTTAAATGAAATGCAAAATGCTTATAATTTAATATTCCGTACAAGGAAGTCATGTGGTGTACACATCAGATTTTTTTATATATAAAAATATGCAAATGTATAAATTATATAGTCACATACATAATTTAAAAACAAAAAGTTTACAATTTTTTACGAATATATAAATTAATTCACGGCTCTCCAGTTTGCGCATAACATAGTTTCATATTTAATGTAAGGCTAACTGTTTGTTTTCTTATTATTTTAGCATTCAAAAACTCTTACATTACATTCAAGGCGGTTACTTTAAATGATAAACGGTTAAACCCAGCTGACACCTGACCTCTTAAATTATATTAGTAAGGAACAAAAATTATTTTGTAAATAATTATGCGGAGCAAAGCAAGGGTATTCAAATTATCTCGTACACAGTCAGCTGAAGTAAAAGAGATAATGTTTCAGAAACAATTTATATTATAAAACACTGCTTGCAAACACAAGTATGACTACTGATTGGAATTCCACTTTTAATTTATGAACTTAAAAAGAATCTCAAGTATATAATTTCACTGAATAATGAACAGTTTCAAAATGCAAGTGAAAACTCCTCCCATTCAAAAGTTTTTCTTCTCCTCAAAGTGAATATTCAATTATAACGCCAGTTACCTAAGATTGAACAGAGGATGACCCAAAATACTTAATTTAAAAAATATTATTACCTATTATTTCACTCAATTTTCGTCAATAAGTAAACAAATAAAAAGAATTTTTAAAAACTGAAATGTTTCAGATTTTAACTGTAGTCCGGAAAGGTTTGTTAAGGGTTTTTAACGCACTCGCTGTTTAGCAGTCTGCTCTTGCATTCACTCCCACGAACCCTTCTTATTAGTCCAAAGGGGCTTTGTCCCTGAAGGACTATTGTTTTCGTTTTGCAAGGGAAACATTAAAAGTCTGAATCATTTTTCAAACTGTTGGCACCAAATCTTGCAGCACTGTATTATATTTAAAGAAATTAAATAATGAAGAAATCTGCTTAAATCTATATACGTTTCCACCCGAATATGCGCATCTGGAAGCCCAAATTTAGAATCTGCAATTTGTTCTATTATGTATTTCATATTTCGTAAAACTTTAAAGAATTTTTGATGAACAAACTCAAATGATTTAAAAGCGAGTAATGGCAACACTCTGCTGGAGAAAAAAATCCTTTTTATCTCTAGCGCGCGGAACAGTGTATCGGAAATTCGAAAGACATGTTCATTTTAAAATTATTTTGCTATATTGCTGTAGAACTGAATTTTATGGTTTAAGTGCGAAGAACATGATAGTTAATAAATAAAGGTAACACAGGAAACGTTTAAAAAAACACCTTTGGACGTAATTTAAAATTTGAACTCTTTCATTTTTTTTTTTTTTTTTGGTCTCTTTATTATTCAGCATCTTTCCTTCGCATACAGTTCAACAACAAAATCACAATTTTTTTAAAAACTGCATAACGTCCTTGTGTTTCGGATCCTCAATGCAGTGTTAAATATTGGCATAAATTTATAAATTTTTTCGCTCTTTTAGCGGTTCATCATATCAGTTTTCTCAGTAAGATAGCTAACAACATTTTTTTGTCTTTTCATTATTAATTTTTTGTTTGTTAATGTTATTTATTAAATACCATGTTTTTTGCACTTACGCTACATAAAATTTCATTCAAGAGAGAAATCACTAATTATTTAAAAACAGCGTATCTTTAGAAATTTCCGATTGATAATTCCCAGCGTTGGAAATAAAAATCTTTTATTTGGAAAAGTGGTGTAACTGCTCTCTTTCTAATCTTTGAGTCTGTTAATTAAAAATTCAACAAAAGTTTACAAAATATGAAATGAAAAATAAAACAAATTCGATATTCAAAATTCGGACTACTCAGGTGGAGGACTACGTTATTCAAAATCTGATAGCTATAGGTACAATTGTTTTTCCACATTGCAAGGAACATACATACACATATGCAGATTCTTTATTTCGATTATTTCAGTACAGTTGTATAAAAATCACAAGTGAATATTTAGGACTGTATATTTAGGATAATGATCACGATAGAACTGGAATGTATTTTGCATTCCAACTTGCCTTGCAGGTGCTTTCTGGTTAGAATATTTGCAGATTTAAAGTGACGCGTATTACTTTCTATAAAAACAAATTCTCTCCTCCTCAAACAATTGTCTCCACCCCTGTGTTTAGCAATAGATTTTTTGTACGGACCCAAATATATTAGATTTTGACAAGCTTAACATACATTAACATAGTTGAGTACATAACATTTTCCAATATGATAAATTTTTGCTTACGTTGCTTCTGCAAATGCCAGTCGTATTTTCCTTGTTGGCGAAAAAATTCATTTTTGCTGATCACTCTTTGTATCGATTTGTTTTTAATGACTTTTCTATTTTTTTCAAAAAGGTTAAACTTTATTTCAGTCTGTTCTTCTAGATTCTTTGCTAGTTGAACAGCACTAATTTTTCTTAAGGATAAATCTCCGGCTCCTTAGTGTTATCTTGGAATGTGTTTCAGACTTTAAATTCCATCTATTTTCCATCGTCTGATAAGCTAAACGTGTTGCACTAAGAGTATTTTGGGTGTTTCGAATACTTTCATCATTTGAAAGATAAATTAAAAAAAAAAGAATAATTTCAAACAGAATTCGTTGGTAATTTGTAGCCTCTTGCCATCTTCACTTTAAACCGAAACTGTTAACATATTCTGCTGAACGGTAATAATTTCCAAATCCAAACGATAATTCATTAGATGTATTCTCATTTGAAAAAAAAAAAAGGTAAAAAAATATGAAAGGTTTCAGATTTTAAATTACGTCCAAAGGGGTATTTTTTTTAACATTTTGTGTGTTACCTTTATTTATTAAATATCACATTCTTCGCACTTAAACCATAAAATTCAGCTAAAGAACAATATCGCAAAATAATTTTAAAATGAGCCTATCTTTAGAATTTCCGATACACAATCTCGCGCCCTGGAAATAATTTTTTTTCCATACAACGTTGCCATGGCTTGCTTTGAAATCCTCGAGTTTGTTCATCAAAAATTCGTTAAAGTTTAACAGATTATGAAATCGATAATAAAACAAATTTCAAATTTCAAATTTGGGCTTCCGGATGCCCTTATTCGCAGGAAGATTACGTCATTCAAAATTGGATGGCTCTAGGTACCGTTGTTTTATCACAATGCGAGAAACATACATACATTTATGCACATTCTTCATTATTTAATTTCTTTAAATATAATACAGGGCGATAATATTCGGTGGCAAAAATTTGAAAAGTGAAACAACGCTTTTAATGAATCAAAGGAAAATGCCAAAACGGAATTAGTTGTCCTTCTGAGGAAATAGCTCCTTTGGACTAATAAGAAACATCGCCTTCCAAAACAGCTCAGCAAACCTTTCGAATGACCGAACTACTGCACTGTAGATGCATTAAATTATTTTGAAGGAGGAGACGTGAATAATGTGCAGTACCCTCCTTGGGACTCGAACCCTGGAACTTTCAAATACGCGTCGAATATTCAGTTGCACAACGAATTACACAACGAAGGCATACAGAAGGGAGGCAGAAAATACCTTATATACTCCCCCTTTTAAGGGGCTATTGGGGATGAGGGAACCCAGTCGCCAAATCCTGATGGTGACGAATTATCATCCACCATCTTTTAGTTCGGGCGCCACTTGTAGAATCATTAGGTTATTTTGAAGCAGGAGGCGTGAAAACTGTGCAGTGTCCTGCCAGGATTCGAACCCTGGACCTTCTGAATTCACCTCGAGTAGGCTTCCAGCTACACTACGAAGGCATGGAGAAAGGAGGGAAGAAATACCTTATAATGTGAATTGTTGGTGAACATTTTTTGAAAAAAGTGTTTTATTACACGAAGTATTTATGCATCTTATTTATGTTCCAACAAGCAAAGCTTAAAACAGCGAAAACTACAATATCAAAAAAAAAAATTAAGTCTGTGTGTTAATATTTAGGATAAGATTTGCGTAAAAAAATTTTAAAAATACAAGTATTCGAACAGTTAGTTTGAATCATGGACTGATCTCACCCTGATTCAGTGCTTAGAGTATCTTTATTAATCGCATTGCAGAGCATTGCTCCAAAAATTAAAGCCATTTCTGGGTAGGGGCTCCAGGTATAAATAAAATTTCATGACTTTGAGATTAAAAAACCTGATACGTACACCACATGAATTCCTTGCACCGAATATTAAATTATACGCATTTTGCATTTCATTTAAGCTTATTGGACTGAATTAAATCTACTTCGTCGATAGGGCATAAACCACAATAGAAGAAATGCACTCTTTAAAATTTACTATATTTGTTTACCATAGCGACACTCTGGCGCTAGGTTCACTTAACAGCGTTACATCTCATTCATTTTATAATTCAGAATGAACAAAAATTATGTATATCATCCGAAGAATTACCTAATCGTTGCCACATACTCTATTTAAATGCTATAATAAATCTAAAACGATGTGTAAAAAGAATTTTAAGAAAAAAAGTTTTTCGCAGACGATTCAGTATTTCTCATTCAGTTAATTCAGTTCTCACTTCGCGACAAGGGAAGAATTCATAAAAACTCAATATCTATATTAAAAATTGCGAAGTAAATCTTAAACACTTATTTCCTCGAACAAATTCTAGAACAGATTAAGCATGATTTAGTTCGCAATAATAAAAGAAAGAGTTATCTTTGTTCTTGCGACGCTTAGTTTCTATAGACTGTAAACAAATCCACTATTCTCCTAAGTTTCAAATGTAAACAAAGGTGGCTGCTATGGTAATAATAATTAGGCTTAGCCGCACTCAAACAACTTTTAAATTGTTGATCATTCTACAAATCTTGCACACAGATTTATTAAAGGGGTAACAACCTTAACCGGAAGATAAGAACAACATAATTCAATAATTTTTAAATTTAATTAATAAATTTTAATAATTCAATCATTTTTAAAGCAAAAAAGGCGCAATTTACAAACATATACGAATAAAAAATCTGAGCTCTCTGAGCTGAGTAACAGACTGAGTATATATATACTTACATTCCAGTCATTTGGTTTTTTAAAATTTTAAGGCAAGTTGGTTAATTTTTGCTTATTAGTTTGATTTTTTAATTTTCGTTTTTACTAAAGTTTTTAACTTCATTTTAATTTTATGAATTATTACTTTTAATCTTCTTATGACTTTTTAAAATTTGTTATTGAATCTACTTTTGTTTTTACCTTTGTATTTGAAATGAAAAGAGTGTAGGGGATATGTCTTCTAAAGTAAGCATCTCATTCTAATTTTTAAGATTATTTGCTTTTTAACAGAATTTTTTTGGTTTAGTGACTAATGTCTTTATTTTGATTGAGTATCAATTATTTATGATTTGAATTTAGCAAATAATTCGATGCTTACTTGGAATATGAAATAAAAATAGCATTGCAAAGCATTCAACCCTTTTGCTTCCATCTTTTAATGCGTACTTGCATTAAAGTAGTTTGGTTTTAAAATTTCGAAGGCAAGTTAATTTTTGCTTACTAGTTTGTTTTTTATTACAATTTTTAATTTAATTTTATGATTTTTTCTTATAATCTTCTTATGATTTTTTTCAAAATTTGTTCTTGAATCAACTTTTGTTTTTACTTTTGTTTTTGAAATGAAAAGAGAGCGTAGGGGACATATCTTCTAAAGTAAGCGTCTCGTTCAGATTAATTGTGTTCTGAGTAAAAACATTTTGATCTTAAAAGATTATTTGCTTTTTAAGAGGATTCGTTTGGTTTAGTGACTAATATTTTTATTTTGATTGAGTATCAGTTAGTATTTGAATCCAGCAAATAATTTGACTGTTACTTGGAAGTAAGATGAAACACTCTCTCTTATTTTAGTTACTCTTAATTGATGGTAGATTGGTTTATCCCTTGGATAAGTCGATTAATCTGCTATTCATAACAATAACTGATTTTTCATTGCTTAAAAAAGTTTATTTTTGATTTTGGCATTTTTGCGATTTAGGTTTTCCTTAACAGTGTTTAAAGCAAGGAGGACTGAAAATTCTATAATTTTTTTTTAATTCTGAAAAATACCTTTTCAATGATGTTTTTAATTTGAATTTCCGTTGCTTGGAGTTGTAATATGGAGAGTTTTCTTTCTATAATTTATGGTGAATTATTGCTTTATTACTTTGCAGCTTTAGCGTAAGTCTTGGGCTTATTCATTTACTTTTAAGTACTTTCAATATGTGTATTTATATACTTTTGGTACGGCCAATTGCAACCAAAAAGGGAAGTGCATATCCGCATGCTATAGCAGCCCTATGTACAAAATTTTAACTGAGGAGGCTACTGGTTTTTGAGTTATGCGAGATACATACGTACAGACGCCACGAAAATGTCTCTTCCGAATCCATTTTAAATCAGTCTTATAATTTTTGGAGGAAAAAGAGTCCTTTATTCTGTCCTTACGTACGGATTTAACGCAAAAGCATCGTTAGATAGCATTCGATAGTGGTCAAAATGGATATTTTTGTTAAAATATGATACCGGAAATTTTTTGCGCTTACAATACTTCCTTTTACAAGGAAGTAAAAAACAGCAAAAAGGAAGTAAAGGAAAGTACAAGGAAGTAAAAAACAGCAAAAAGTACAAGAAAGTAAAAAACAGTTTTGTAACTTAATATAAAGATAATGTGTACATACTTGAATTATTGCTATTCAATACATAACTAGGATTAGCATTTGAATTGCATTCAGGAATTGCCAAAGAACTTCTAATTTAGTAAAATCTCAATACATGCTTTAAACAAAATAAGAGTTTTTGTATTTCAAAACGACCCGAAAAATCGAAATAAGAAACGTTCGACCTAGTATTTTGGAAGAAGGTCACACCTGTAAAAGCGACGATTCTATAAAAAGGTTCTCATTTTTCTGATTTTCCTTTTTACAGAGCTATATGTTCGAACAAGTACATTTGACATGAAACTAAAATCATTGGACTGGATTTCGAACTTCATATCCTGAATTGTGACAGTCCTTTTCGGGTCAGGTGATATCGCTTGAGAGCGAGAGATGAAGAGGTATCATTTTCCAAAACAACTTCAAAAAGCAGACGATTGAAAGAAACAAACGATCCTGATAAATAGAGCGAAGCGTTAAGGGCAATACGGAACATTTAATTCATATATTACATCCGCCCTTGAATTCTGTGAAAAATAGTATTTTTTCCCTTGAATTAAAACCAGGACATGAGATGACATGCGATTTAGTATTTGTGTTCTAAAACATTAAATCGTAACGTCGAAAAATAGGGCTTTAAAATTAGCTTATGGCTTAGCTATAGTTTCCTGCCACTTAAGATATACAGTGTCTCACAAAAGTGATGGGACACACAAAAGGAAACCGTAATAAAATAAATTTAAAAAAATATGTAAAAATATTTTGTGGGTGTGTTTCATACTTAAATTTAGTAACCATTATTACATAACATACTTTTTCTCAAAATATTAAAATATTAATTTAATAAAAATACAATTGTTTAGAACGGAGCGAAAAATGGCTCACATAAGTGATGGAACACCATTAGACTATGCAACAAAAATCGTCTAAAAATATTTTTTGGGGTTTTTATTTT
Organism: Stegodyphus mimosarum; assembly: GCA_000611955.2. Classification (NCBI taxonomy): domain Eukaryota; kingdom Metazoa; phylum Arthropoda; class Arachnida; order Araneae; family Eresidae; genus Stegodyphus; species Stegodyphus mimosarum. Next base: position 282,349 of record KK116926.1, read on the forward strand.
TACTCAAAAGCAACTGGTAATAATTTATAAAATCGTCTGCATTATTTCTCTGCAGTTTGTTTTGGAATTTTTGTGTTTTTTAGCTCTGTGCAGCCATGAATGCTAAACGAAAAGAAACTTTGCCTGAAATTCGAAAATTAGTTATTAATTTGCATATTGAACGTGGAAAATCTATTAGAGAAACTGCTGAAACAGTTAACTTGAGTCATTCAACAGTTTTCAATATCATTAAACGATATAAAAAGAATCATATGATTCAGAATAAAAGAAGACCCGGCCGACCATCAAAGCTATCCAATGGAATAAAGCGAATTATCGTTCTAAATATTAAAAAAAATCCAAGAATGAGTGCTTCTAAAATTGCTGCTGATTTATAAGCATTATATGGAGTAATTGTTAATTCTGAGACTATTAGAAGAGTAATTCGATCTACTGGATATCACGGTAGAGCAGCCAGGAAAAAATTCTTCGTAAGTGAAAAGAATAAAAAACTCAGACTGGCTTTCGCAAAATCCAACATAAATAAGAATTCTGATTACTGGAATGAAGTTATATTTGCTGATGAGAGTAAATTTAATATATTTGGTTCTGACGGTAGAATCTTGGTGTGGAGAAAACCCAGGGAAGAATTTCGCAAACAGAACTTGGTGCCAACAGTAAAACATGGTGGAGGAGGAGTTATGGTATGGGGGTGTATGTCGTCCGCTGGAGTTGGTAATCTTGTTTTTATTGACAGTATAATGGATCAGTACAAGTATATTGGCATATTAAATCAAAATTTGAAATCTTCAGCACGAAAATTGAACCTTCATAACGATTTTAAATTCTACCAGGACAATGACCCCAAGCACACTGCTTTGAACGTTAGACTCTGGCTGCTGTATAACTGTCCTGAAATAATAAAAACACCACCACAATCTCCAGACTTAAATCCCATAGAGAATATTTGGCAAGAATTGGAATCAAGAATTCGCAAACACACCATTTCTTCAAAACAACAATTAAAATCGGTGCTTCAAGAAGAATGGGGTAAAATCACTCCAGAAATCAAAAAAAAATTAATCGAATCCATCCCAAGAAGATTAAATCATGTTTTAAAAGTAAAAGGAAATCCAACAAAATATTAAAACCTTTTAAAAAGTGAAATTTTTGGATAAATATTTGATGGAGAAGTAAGTGTCCCATCACTTATGTGAGCCATTTTTTGCTCCGTTCCAAACAATTGTATTTTTATTAAATTAATATTTTAATATTTTGAGAAAATGTATGTTTTGTAATAATTGTTTCTAAATTTAAGTATGAAACACACCCACAAAAAATTTTTACATTTTTTAAAATTTATTTTACTACAGTTTCTTTTTGTAAAGCACAAGTGTCCAATCACTTTTGTGAGACACTGTACGTGTTCATATTAGTTTTCGGGCACTTGTGATTTTCAATTTTATTTGCAAACATTACGTAATAGTGAAATGACTCCTCTCCCCCCTCCTCCCTACGGATACTATTGATCATCCTTTTTAAAACCTGCTTATTTTCGAGGAAGTTATTCCAAAACTTTTTTTTTTTTTTTTTTTTTTAAATTAAAAAAAAATTTCTGAAATCTAACTTCCATAAATATTCTGACTCTTTGAAGAAAGAGTTTATATTTAATAAAAACATGAAAATAATGTGACATCCAAAACTTATTGGATATCCTTAAGCTAAAATTACATTTTGGCATGTATTTAACTATTTTCCTGGAGTAAAAATATTCCAGTCCTAAGAGTTGCTTTCGACAGAGCTTTCGGTGAAATCGTATTTTTATTTATATTTTCTCAAGCTCGTTTTATACTTATCCGTAAAGTTTAAATCCGAAGAGCATGGAAGAGTTTTGATAATTTGAAAGGTTCCATATTTTACATTAGTGTTTAATTTAGATATAATAAGCCATGAAGGTAAGTCTGTGAATAAATGAATAACATAAAATCATACTTTAACCCTGAATTATTATTTATAAGCTTAACAAGTATTCGCAGATATTCTGACATTTCCAAATGAAAACTTTTATAACAGCAAAACTATTTTTCATCCCAATGTGCTTCGCATAATCAAAACCAAACGATCTGATTGGTTCTCGAATATTGAAATTCAACTACGAGCGAATATTTACTGCTGTATGTTTAGGATCGTTATCCTTACAGAACTTGAATGTATTTTGAATTACAAGTTTTCCTGCAGATGCTTTAAAATTTATATTAAGAATATTTATATATTTATACTAATCCATATTTTTTTTTATAAAAAGTAAATTTCTCATCGAGACAGCGAAACATCCCCAAACCATTATGCCTCCAACCCATTGCTTGATATTATTATTATTTACATGTTCCGCCCTAAGACACTACAAAGAAGGGAGTGATGCCTTCGTGGAGGCCTTTCTAAAGATAACTGGCTCGTGTTAACACGTTACACAAGGGGGGAACCACGAAAGATTTTTGGAAAAAAAGTTCAATTTTGTTTCCACTCCGCAAAAAGACACTGAAGGTGCAGAAACTGAATTCACTATTCTACTAAGTTTCAAATGTAAACAAATATGGCTGCTATGGTAAACAAAAATTAAGCTTAACCGCCCTTTAACAACTTTTAAATTGTTAATAATTCTACAACTATTGCGTGCAGATTAATTAAACGCTTAAAAACCTTAACCGGAAGACCAGAACAACATAATTCAATCACTTTTAAAGCAAAAAAAATTGCGTTACTTACCAACATATGAGAATAAAAAAAAATTGAGCTCACTGAACCCAGTAACAGAATATACACTCACGTTTGTGAAAATTGCAACACCAAGAAGGAATCGTCATAATTGAATGCAATTTAATACACAGTTGAGTGGTAGTGGTACAAATAAATGATTAAATGTTCAAAGCAAACAAACAAGAACAAGAGATCAGAATCAGTATTTTGTGTGGCCACCACGCGCCGCAATAAGTGCTGCTACACGACGTGGCATGGAGTCAAACAAAGTTTGAATGTCTGACTGAGGAAGAGCATTCCATATCGTTTGTACGCGTACCCAAAGTTCGTCTGCAGACGCAACAGGACGAGGATCACGAGCAAGACGCCGACCAATGACATCCCACACATGTTCAATTGGCGACATATCCGGGGAACACGCAGGCCAAGGAAGAAGCTGTACCTGCTGCGCTGCAAAGAAGGATTTAACAATCCGAGCAGTATGAGGGCGGGCATTGTCCTGTTGAAATACAGCGCCTGGCAAGCTTTGAAGGAAGGGAACAGCTTCGGGCTGTAGAACTTCACGGATATACCGGTTGCTGTTCAGATTGCCCACAATTCGTAGCAATTGAGATCGTCTATGATATGCTATGGCGCCCCAGACCATAACTCCGGGTGTTCGTCCACTGTGGCGTTCGATAATGCACTCCGGAAGGTGGCGTTCACCGGCATAGCGTCTGACACGAATGCGGCCATCATGGTACCACAAATTAAAGCGGGATTCGTCAGAAAACACGACATGCTGCCAATCAGCACGCCAGTCTCTATGCTGATTGGCCCATTGTAGCCGCAGGCGGCGATGGTCGTGCGTTAGGGGGATCCTGTATAAAGGAGTCCGTGCGCGCAGTCCACACTGCAGCAGACGTCTACGAATTGATGAAGCACACAATGAAACACCTGTAGCTATTGACCACAGTGCTGCCAATTGTCTAGAGGAAGCTGTACGGTCCGTCCGCGCCATGCGGACCAGGTGTCTATCATCGCGAGCTGACGTCACATTTCGGGGTCCACTCCCGGATTTCCGAGTTGTCCGACACTCGTCCGTCCACTGCTTCCAAACGCGCATCACTGTGCTGCTGTTACGCTGCACACGAGAGGCTACTGCACGATACGACAATCCAGCTTCACGAAGGCCGATGATTCTCCCTCGTTCAAACTCTGTAAGTTGTTCAAATCTCGCTCTCTTTCGTCGACGAGGCATAAGTACAGATTGAGTTAACGTTTACCACTAGCAGATAACCACCGATAAACCATACACGCCTCGCTACAGCCGTCTATTTATTCGGATCCATCAGCCGTTCAGAGGGCGCTGCTCAGCATACGCATGCGCTACGGATTTGCAATTCTAATCATTTGCATATCATGCGCTACTTTGCATTTCCTGAAAATTTCAGCTCACTCGCGTAAGTCCTTCATGGTGTTGCAATTTTCACAAACGTGAGTGTATATACATATTTATATACTTTTGGTGCGGCCGATTGCAACCAATATATAAAACACCAAGCACAGTTAAAGCAATTAAAAAAAAACAATTTTCACAATTAAAATTACAATTTTTACGTAAAAACTAGCTAACTTAAGCGATAATTCCAGAATGAATCGAGCATCATTTAATTCGCAATCGTAAAAGAAGACGTTACTTTGTTGTTGCGAACCTTAGTTTCTCTAGATTGGCAACAAATCCACTGTTCTGCTAAGCTTCAAATGTAAACAAATATGTCCGCTGTCATAACCCAAAAATTAGGCTTAGCCGCACTTAAAAAGGTTTTAAATTGTTGATAATTCCCCAATTATTGCATGCAGGTTAACTAAGGGCATAAAAATGTTAACCGAAAGATAAGAACAACATAATTCAATCATTTTTAAAGCAAAAAATGCACAGTTTACAAACAGATAAGAATAAAGAAACTGAGCTCGGTGAGCCGAGTAACAAAGTGGATATATATATATACATATATTTATATACTTTTGGTGCGGCCGATTGCAACCAAAATGCGATGTGCACATCTACATGTTATAGCAATCCTGTATACAAAATTTCAGCGTTCTGAGTCTACTCGTTTTTAAGCTATGCGAGATACATACATATATACGTACATACGTACGTACGCACAGACGCCACAAAAAAAAATCTCATCTGAATCCATTTTAAATCAGTTTCATAATTCGTTCGGGGAAAAAGAGTCCTTTATTCTCTCCTTACCGTTCAGATGTCACTTGAAAATATCATTAAATTGCATTCGATCGCGGTCAAAATGGATATTTTCTTTGAAATATCATACCCGAAATTTTTCGTGATTACAATACTTCCTTTACTTCGTACAAGGAAGTAAAAATGAATAATTTTTAGGGCAAACTATGTCAGGACTGAGTGTTCGGTGCATATTCTTGGAAAACATCTTCGTGAACAGCTTAAAGTCCTGATCTTGAACAGGGAGCTGAATGCAGCTATGTTCTGTGGTAGAATACTGTGAATAAGCGGTAGAAGAACTGCACTTCAGAAGGATTTAAAATTCTCTCTCATTAAACCACAATTATATACAGCCACTTCCCAACTCGGGAGGGATACAGAAAATAATGACCGCCACTTGGGTCTAAACTGAACAATCAAACTTAATTTAAACTAAAGCTAATTAGAAATTAAATAGTCGTTGTTCACAGAGCTATGAACGCGAGGTTGGCCTCTAAACTAAATGGTGCGTAGCAAGATTTAACTAATACTGACGCACTTAGAATTACTTCAATAAGTAATAACGTAACAGCGCTAAGGCTTAGAATTTAAATACTAGCTGGTCAGGCGAACGTCGAATAGAGTAACAGTGGTCTGAGACTAAAAGCTCTCTCACACTGAAAGGTTTCTACCTCTCGTTTAAATAGAACTTGGCCCCACTTCAAATTAGCATAAAGCTGAAACGCGCGCTTATTCTAACGGGAAGTTGAAATGAGAACAGACAGAAAAGGGAAAATTAAAATAAAACTTTGTTAGTTAAACTAAAACCTTACAACTAATATGATTTATTCGTTTTTAAAGTTTGCGATGTTTACTATTTTTATAGGTGAAATTGAATAGAAATCGAATGCTTCAAATTCTCGGATCCAAAGTATTGAAAGTCCTTTTTTTCTATTATTATTATTTTTTTTTCATCTGTAACAATTCCTTTTCACATCCGATGAAAGCGTGTAACGCGACAGGTTGTGTATAGACTTAAAAACAAAACGTTCGATGCCTATTAAATAACACTGAAAAGTCTTTTATGTCAGAACCGTCGAGGCAACCATTTTATTCTAAACATGACGCTGAGGTTAGAGACAAACGGTCAAGGATCTTGACCTTTATTTTTACATCGATTTTTATTACTTAACGTAAAAACCATGATGAAACTTTAATATTAAGAAATGATAGCCGTGCTGTTACAAAATTCGAATCCTTGCGTTGCCATTTTCTGAAGCAGAATGTCCTCCGTATTTTAAACGATTCATTCGTTATAGATGTCGAAGTAAGCTAACGGTACGTGTCTGATCTTTCTACGAAGTTCAGAATTTTTACGCTTCAGATGCCGCTTTATCCATTTTTATCAGATCTACATACATTATCCAAGGATTAATACGTTTTATCCTGTGTAATGATAAGATCTACATTCAATATGCAATGATTCTAATTACTCGTGGGAAAGTGTTTATCCACACCGAAGGTAATAAAGAAGAATTAGCTCTAAATTAAGAACGCGACATTCCGTTGAAGTTCGAAAAGAGCTTTTGAGCTTGAAATTCAGGAAGCCAATTAACAGAAATTGCTTAAAATAAGTTAGCATTCATATTAAACAATTACTTATTATTTACTTATTTATTATTATTAACTTATTATTATTTATTAATTATTAAACGTAAAAATTTAGTTCAATATTGTATTTTTAATGCACTATAAAAACTTTAACTGTGATCGGGGAAATAGTGTCGCAAACGATGCACTGGAGTTCCATATTTCAACAAAAGGCTGAATGGCAACAATAAATACAGTAAGATCTCGCTTTTGTCTCATCCGTTTAACGCTGTTTCAGTATTACGCGGTTGTATTGGTGTTCCCCCGAAATCGCAAGCGGTATCGATATTGCTGGGTTAGGTACCGATTTGCTAGGGAGAACATGATATTTAATAAATAAAGTTAACACACAAAAAGTTAAAAAAAAAGCCCCTTTGTGCATAATATAAAATCTAAAAAAAAAAAAAAATCTGAAAGGTTTTAGATTTTAAATTAGGTCCAAAGGGGCGTTTCTTAACGTTTCGTGTGTTACTTTTATTTATTAAATATCGTGTTCTTTGTACTTAAACCATAAAATTCAGTTCAACAGCAATATCGCAAAATAATTCGAAATGAGTGTATCTTTAGAATTTGAGACTTAAATGCTAACGCATTAAATAAAATATGTCATGTAGACGTCACGTGACTTCCTTGTGCGGCCTATTCAATTATACACATTTTTGCTGCATTTAAAATCCGAGTTTCATTAGATATATATTCCGCATTCCATCAATTTACTTCTCAATTCGCGGCAAGGAAAAAATGCATAGAAACTCAAATTATCTTCGTAAGAAATTGTAAAATACAGAGAAAGCTAAAACACCAAATTCAACGCGTAGAGACATAGAGACATTATGCATTTTTTGAAAGCAGGAGAGATGAAAAATTAGCCATGCCTTCGCCAGGACTAGAACCACGGACCTCTGAAATACGCGGTGCTGACCACTACACCGCGAAGTCATGCGAAGAAGGTGGAAAAAATACCTTATATACTCTCCCTTTTAAACGGCGACTGGGATTTGGTGAACCCAGTCGCCAAATCCCGGTGGTGGAGAATCATCACCCACCACCTTTTTTAGTTCGGGCGCCAGTGTAGAGACATTATGTTATTTCGAAGCAGGAATCATGAAAAATGAGCAACGCCTTCGCCGGGAATCGAACTACGGACCTCTCGGTTACGCGTAGAGCGTGCTGACCACTGCACCACGAAGGCATGTGAAGAAGGCGGGAGAAATACCTTATAAACTAAAAACAGTTAAAAAAAGCTTTACAGTTAAAATTAAAGTTTTCTACGCAAAAACAAGTAATTCCGCCAGTGGACAAGAAAAAAATAAATTTAGTGCACAAAATTCAAAGTTAATTTGGTCCCATTGGGCAAAAAGTCACTGAAGTTGGTGTATCAACTGATATAATTCACGACTCTACTAACAGTTTCAAATGTAAACAAACGGCGGCCTCGTTAGGCCTAACGCCACTTTTAAATTAATGATAATTCTACGACTATTACATGCAGATGAACTAAAAGCATAAAAACTTTGATCGGAACACAGTAGCGCCATAATTCAGTCCCATTCAAGGCAAAATATGCACAATTTAAAAAACATAAAAGAATAAAACGCTGATCTCCCTGAGCCGAATAATAGAATGGGAATATGTGTACATATATAGACTCTGGGAAGGCACACAGCTGTTATTGCAGTATTCCCATACGCAAAATTTCAAAGTTCTACGGCTACCAGTTCTTGAATTATGCGTGATATATATATATATAATATATATATATATACATGTACATACAAATGACACGAAAAAAATCTCTTCTGAATGCGTTTTAAATCCTGGGGGAAAAAAAAAGAGTCCTTTATTCTGTTTGTGTGTATAATTGTCCGGCAAAGAAAAAAAAAGTCCAAATGGATTTGGCAGAGGTCACAATGGATATTTTCTCTGAAACATGATACCCGAAATTTTTGCGATTACAATACTTCTTTTACTTTGTTCAAGAAACTAAAAATACATAATTTTTTATTAAAATTTTGCTTTATGTATTATTTATTCGATTTTTATTTACGCTTTTTTTTTTCGTTATTTTCCCTGAATTTCGCACGATGATCTTTCAAAATATTGTTGCGTGCGTACGGGTTCGTAATAGATTGATTGCACAAAACAAGTCCGATAAAAATTAATACAATTTATTCTAATCGCAAGAAATATATCAAATCGCTGGATTATTACTCAAAGATATTCGTGCAATATCACGCAATATAAACAGCAGCTATATTTTAAACTACTAAAACGTTAAATAGAACGCAATCCAAAGCGCAGAGCAAGCTAATCAGAACAACAAAATTACAGCAGCGAAGTAAGCAACAACAAGAGTTTACTTAAAACACCTGAGCTGAGATGTTTCTCTCCGGCTTTTTAAAGCGTTTAAAATCAGCCGCGCGAGACGATTCTAGCAATTTCTGGAAAGCAAAAAGAGTAGAATTACGGTTAAGGCTAGTCAATTTCATTTATTCCAATTAAATATGAATTATAAACTTTTCTTCAATGTTAAATGCGCGTGCTTTTGTATTTTTACTTTTCCGGCGTAACTTTCTCTTAAATATAGGGTGTTTATAAAGTCCCGGATCCATTTTGATGTTTAATAACTCATAAAATAATGAAGATATAAACAAACTTATGGCATTTATGGAGGGAATAACTTATATATTTTCCTTTTCAGGTTTGAATATCTTTACTTTTGTAATTATCGTCTGCGCGTGTGGTTCATTTCAGATAATTTCATTTTCCAGTCTAAATATCCGTACTTTTCTAAATATCGTCTGCTTATTAATTGCATTTTTCTCTCTTTTGCTTTTGGCAACTATTGCAATGTTATGTTTACTTTTGATGTGTTTGTTTTAGTACTTTTGTATGTGATGTTTTATTCGACCGGATACCAAAGGTTAATCTGTGGTGTGGACTAATGCACGAGCGAGTCATTGGGCCTTTCTTTTTTACAGAAAAGACGGTCTCATCAGTCGTATACTTAGACATCTTGGAAAACTTCGTACTTCCACAACTAGAAAAGCTTCAGCCACACGTCTTTTTGCAACAAGATGGTGCACCACCTCATTGGGGTACCATCGTTCGTAGTTCTTTGAATGACCATTTTACAGGAAGATGGATTGGGCGAGGAGGTCCAATTCCTCGGCCACCCAGATCACCCGATATAATGCCGCCGGACTTTTTCCTTTGGGGATTTGTAAAGGACAACGTTTACAGGAGGAGAATGTCGAACATGGATGACCTAAAAGCCAGAATGACAACCGCGATAGCCTCCGTGGATGCCGACATGCTTGCCGGTACCTGGCATGAAATTGAATATCGACTGGATATTCTCCGTGCGACGAAGGGGGCACACGTGGAAGTTCATTGGCAAGGGTCATGAAACTTTTTGAGTCTATCTAACCATTTATGTTATTAATTTTAATCTATCTTTATTATTTTATGAGTTATTAAACATCAAAGTGGGTCCGGAACTTTATGAACACCCTGTATATTGTTACGGATTTTGTATTTATTTTCCCATGCAACGCAGACGAATTTAAAGAGAAAGCTACGTTGAAAAAGCAAAAACACAAGAGCGCAAGCATTGAACATTTAATAAATAAATATCTCGTAATTGCTGTTGCCATCCAGAAAAATCGAGAAAAGAGATTTTACCAGAATGTTCTCGTGAATAATTAAAAAAAACTTATAAAAGACGAATTAAAACACCTCAGCTCAGTTACTGTTGTTTTAAGCGAACTGTTTGTTTACTCAATGCTGTTATTGATTGTAGCCATTTCACCCTGAGATTGAATTAACCTTCTTTGTTCTTTGAATGTCAGTTCTATCCAACGTTTTTAGTAGTTAAAATATAACTGCTGTGAGATATTGTGATAGTGTACGAATATTTCTGAGGAAATATTTCAGCATTTTGTTTTATTTCCTGTAAAAAGAATAAATTTTATTAACTTTTTAAACGCTTGTGCATTCTATCCATTACGAACCAGTACGCACGCAACAATATTTCACGCACTGCATTACACTAGGAAATAAAACAATTTTAATTATAATTCCATTAAAAATATCTACCTAAGTACAAATTTGTGACAATACTATGCCAAATAACTAATTACATTTTCCGCCTCCAACGGACGGCACATATTTTCTCCAACGAATTCTCTCTCATTAATTTACACTCTATTAAGATATATGAATGGCTCATTGACTAATTCAGATAAGATGTAAGCAACTGAGCAATTATTTTTCCTGTTGCCATCCGCATTTCTGAAATGCAGAATCACGCAATTCAGAAAGCGGGGAAAACATTACTGATCTACTCTATTAATCAAAACGCAATCCGTTTATTTATCGTACATCTTAATAAACGTAAAACTTATTAAGTTCAGAACGACACGTCTGTCTGATTTAAATTCATTAAATCACCTGCTGTAACGAAAGCATTTCCACTTCATAATAATACTCATCGAAGATTATTACTGTGCTAAATTAAGTTTGTGATCATAAGAATGAAAGGTTATGCGATTTTCAACACCACATGCTTTCTAAAAAATGTAGCATATATTTACGTTTATACAGAGGCTGTTCGCACATTTTTTAGACGATGTATGTTATATTCACAAAACTAAATAACATAAAATTCTTGTGTTTTAAATGTTCTATTTGACATCTCTTATTCTGAGCTATCTTTCGACACCGCAATTTCCAGGATAATAATGCCTTTCGAAGTGTCTGAAGAGGTATTCTATCCCATTCCTCCCGAACAGCTTTCCGGAGTCCTGTTAGGGTTTTGGGACAACGTTTGGATAATACAGTTTTTAAAAGTTCGAAAGCACAAAAATCCACAGGTGACACATAGGGAGATTTAGTAAGGATATCTGTGAAGGGGATGGCCTCGATACCAGTGTTTTGTTCCATTTCTTTTAGGAAATTTACAGTGGATTTTGATGTGTGACTGCTAGCTTTGTCCCGATGGAGTCTCACAGATGGATGGCACTGTGGGTAAAGCGATGGTATTTCGTTCAGAAAAATTGGGGATAAAATATGTTCCTGATAGTATTTGGAGTTAATCTTAGCCTTTCGAAGTGTCTGAAGAGGTATTCTATCCCATTCCTCCCGAACAGCTTTCCGGAGTCCTGTTAGGGTTTTGGGACAACGTTTGGATAATACAGTTTTTAAAAGTTCGAAAGCACAAAAATCCACAGGTGACACATAGGGAGATTTAGTAAGGATATCTGTGAAGGGGATGGCCTCGATACCAGTGTTTTGTTCCATTTCTTTTAGGAAATTTACAGTGGATTTTGATGTGTGACTGCTAGCTTTGTCCCGATGGAGTCTCACAGATGGATGGCACTGTGGGTAAAGCGATGGTATTTCGTTCAGAAAAATTGGGGATAAAATATGTTCCTGATAGTATTTGGAGTTAATCTTGATAATTTTTTTGCACTCTGTTTATTGTTAACTTGCCATTATAAGAAAAACCAGCAACGATCGTGAATCCCTAAGAAAAACCTTTCTTTCGATTCTTTGAAACATGTACTTAAATTTTGTTCTCCCCTTTTATGATCATAAATGGCTCTTTTTTTGTTACAATCGTTTAAATACACCCATGCTTCATCTATTGTGACAAATGTTTTCCATTTTTCTTTGGATAAGTGTTTCTCATATAGGATTCTGCAGCGTGTCCCGCGTCGAGCGATACGCTTCGGAAGAAGACGATGCACATTGCGTTTTTTAGTTTTTTTAAGATTTAAACCAACGTTTATCATTTTGTTTACGGTGGACACCGAGCATTTTAATGATTTTGCAACTGTCCTTCGACTAGGAGGATTTTCTTTTAACATTAAACAACGTACCTTCGCAGTAACCGAAGATGTCCGTTTTTTCCTCGGATACTCGTTTGGAATTTTCGTTCCACTTGAGGCTCCAATTTGACGCTTGTTTCCTTTCTTGTTGACAATATTACCTATCGAGGCTTTATATATCACAAAACCATGACTCTCGCATCGTTTTTGGATAACGGAGTATGCCTATTTCTCTTCGGAAAGAGCGTCAATGTAGCCTTCGAACCACTGCTTTGTTAAATTCGCCATTTGGAATACAAACAAAACTTTCAAGCCACTATCAAGATAATTTTGACTTTTAGAAACATAGTACAATTGCAATTACTTCTTTTGCAGCAAACGAGTTTTTATTACCGCTTACCGAAATCGTCTAAAAAATGTGCGAACAGCCTCTATAAACCGAGAAAATTTATCAGATTTCTTGTTATTTATGTTTGAAGATCGGCTTACATTAAGAATTCAAAATGATTTATTATTACTTCGATCACAAAATAAACAAAAATCAAAAATCAAATTTAAAATTCTGAAAGTTTTCATATTTTAAAGGTTGCCAAAAGAGCTTAAGGTTTATTACGCTCTCGCTGAGCTCGGAGTCTACCGCTTCACTCAGTTCTTGCTAACCTTTTTTTTTTTTTTTTTTTAGTATTTTTTCCGTTTATTACACAATGCTCAGTTTTCTTACAAAGATGGGTTTACAAAATTCTTTTTGTCTTTTTTTTATTAACGTTTTGTGCGTTTACTATATTTGTAAAATATCATAAAATTCTTCACGTTTACGCTGCATAAAATTGCATTGAACCGGAAAATTACAAAATATTTGAAAACAGCATTCTTTAAAATTTACAATAGAAAGTCTCGCGCGCTGGAGAAAAAAAATACTATATTCTGTGCAGCGTTGCCAGTGCTCGCTTTGAAATCGTTCAGTTTGTTAACCAAAAACTCGTTAATATTTTACAAAATATGAAACAGGTAATAAAACAAATTCAGAGCTCAAAATTCGGGGTTCCAGGTGCTCATGTTCGGATGGAGGACTACGTTATTCAAAACTGAATGGTTCTAAGCACCGCTGTTTTTTCACAGTGCGAGAAACATGCATTCATTCATGAAGATTCATTATTTAATTTCTTTTATTATAATACATGGCGATAATATTTTTTGGCAACAATTTGAAAAGTGACTTTATTGTGATTCAACGCTAAATGCCGTTTCCAGACTAATACCCCATTCGGGACTAAAGTCTTTTTTGGTCTTATAAATGATGCATAATATGGGGATCCTCTAGATCTTCTGTATACTTAAAAAGTAAAAAGAATGTAATAAAATAAAAAATCTGAAATGTTTCAGATTTTAAATTACGTCCGAAGGGGCGTTTATTTAACATTCTGTGTGTTACCTTTATTTGTTAAATACCATGTTCTTCGCACTTAAACCATAAAATTCAGTTCAACAGCAATATCGCAAACTAATTTTAAATTGAGCATATCTTTAGAAATTTCGGTACACGCTCTCACGCCCTGGAGATAAAAATGTTTTTCTGTACAACGTTGGTATCGCTGGCTTTGAAATCTTTGAGTTTGTTAATGAAAAATTCGTTAAAGTTTTAGAGAATATTGTTACGAATTTCACATTTATTTGGCTATTTATTTAGAACTGTAATTAAAATTCCTTTTTATTAAAAAAAAAGAACATTTATGCAGATTTTTCATTTTTTAAAATTTAATGCAGAGCGATAACATTTAGTGGCAACAATTTGAAAAGTGATACGCCGTTTTTGTGTTTCCGACGCAAAATCGCAAAACGAAAGTAATAGTCCTTCGGGACTAAATCCCTTTGGACTAAAAATTACATAAAAATGTTCAGTGTTTGTAATTAGATACATCACGAATTAATTGCATTTTTTATTTAAATCAATCAGATTAAAAGTAAAAAAAATATTATTAAGAACTGCATCTAACGCTTTTGAGTAGTTTAGTTTATTAATTAAAAACAGGCAGATTAAATGTGAACGAATAATACCTTACTTTTTTTCAAATGACAAAGAGACTCGAATGAAAAGTGAAATAATACAAAAATGAGTTTCCAGACAAACAGCCCGCTTAGGCTAGTAACTACAAATACATTTTTAGCCCAAAGGATCGTTAGCTCAGAAGGGCTATTAATTTCGTTTTGGCAGTTTGCTTCGATTCACTGTAAATGTCCGTATCACTTTCAAACTGTTGCCACCAAATGTTATCGCTCTGTATTATATTTAAAGAAATTAAATAATGAAGAATCAGCGCAAATGTACGTATGTTTCTCTCATTGTAATAAAACTGCGGTACCTAGAGTCACCAAATTTTGAATAACGTAATCCTCCATCGAATATGGGCATCTGGAAACCCTAATTTGGAATTTGTTTTATCATCGATTTCATGTTTTGTAACACTTTAACGAATGTTTGATGAACGAACTCGACGATTTCAAAGCGAGCAATGGCAACACTGTACGCGGAAGGAAAAAAAAATTACCTCCAGCGCGCGAGACTGTGTATCGGAAATTCTAATGGTATGCTCATTTTAAAATTATTTTACGATATTGCTGTTGCACTTAATTTTATGGTTTAAGTGTGAAGAACACGATATTTCATAAATAAAAGTAACACAGAAAACGTAAAAAAAAAACGCCCCTCTGGCGTAATGTAAAATCTGAAAGCCCTCAGATTTTTTTTTTCCTGATTTAATTCTAATATACATTAATCAAATTTGACTGACCAATCAGAGTTTTGTAGCTATTTCTATTTCTGTTCGATGTCACTTGGGCGAATACCATTCGAAACACGGAGGAAGCTTGGATATTGTAAGCAGTTGTCTTCTTGTAGAACACCTAAATTACACAGCGAGTCGAAAGTCACCTGGAGCGACCCTTTGATCCTTCCTTTCCTGTCAGAGGATCCTTCTTCAAAATTGGGATAGATCTGGGTATAGTTGTCGAGGTGTCACTTATAAAACTCCCGAAGGCAATGCCAGCAATAAATGCAATCTTACATTCCTCCCCACAATAAAATTCAAACTTGAATTTGTTCCGAGGTTACAAATAAGATAAGTCGCAACGTAAAGAAAACTAAGAAAGAATTTTTAGCAAAATTAATGTTGTTTGAAAATATTCTTCTTATTACCATTTTTAAAATCTATATAAAGCTCAACAATTACAAAATCAATATAAAGTGAAATATTTTTTATCAAAACTAGCATGTCGTAAAAGAATGCTGTTTGGAAATCATTTCAAGGGGGGGGGGAAGTAAACAATTATACTCATACGCACCATTCATCTAACGCACCAGTGGCAATACCCCAACTCAACTCTCTACCGTAAATCGCTTTGACAAATTTATTCTATCAGCCGTAAACAATCGATCGTTACCTTCATAAAAGCCTTTTAGAAAAACACTGCAAAACCATCGATCCTAAAGCATTATTTACAAACATACGCTTTATTTTTTTACTATTGCATATAATTTCGATTATTTGTTAGGTAGCATAATGAAAAAATTTAATGCATCAGTTAACCCTACTGTATTCTTTTGATCGAACGACAATTTTGTTCTAGTTACCCAATGGCAGTCGGCTATTATTTTCGAATCAAAACTGACACAGTAGGCAAAATTAAAAATGGCAAGTTGAGAGCAAAGTTATTGGAGCGAATTTCCAAATGCCCGTGAAATATCACAGTACGCTGAAACACCATGTGTTATTTTTTTTATCTGCCTGAGCGTAAAAATCAAGAAATATTATTATTATTATTATTATCTGATGCCAAAGTGGCTTCTAAAAATAAGCCGTTTCAATTCTATATAAGAAGTCCTCACTCTTATAAAATCCAAAAATATAGTCCGGAAAAAGAAAATAGGCGGATTAATTTTATAGAACTTTGCTCTTTACCTGAAAGCTGACAGAAATTCGTTTGCAGTTTGCTGCGATCAAAGAATCAAAATTTGCTCGCAACGAAAAATATTTACTTGCACTCATGATAACGTAAACTTAAAACAAATGTGATGTTAAAAACACGTGACTTATTTCTACGGCCGATTAAATTATACGCGTTTTTTCCTGCACTTTACTTAAAACTTATTTCCTCAAATTTCTTTAGAGATATATTTTTCATTCAATCAATTAAATTCTCATTTCCCGGCAAGGGAAAAATACATAAAACCTCAAAATATCTTTATTAAAAGTAGAAAAATACAATTAAGACAATTAAAACACCAAATACAGTTAAGACAATTAAAAAACAATTTTTGCAATTAAAATTAAATTCTATGAAAAACAAGCAATTCGGCCAACGGGCAAGAAGACTTATATCGGTGCACAAAACTGAACGTTTACTTTTGATCCCGCTTTGCAAAAAGACGCTGAAGTTGGTGCACCAACTGACTTAATTCCTATTTCTACTGAGAGTTTCAAATGTAAACAAATGGCGGCTTCGTTAAGCTT
This sequence comes from Stegodyphus mimosarum, assembly GCA_000611955.2. Taxonomy (NCBI): domain Eukaryota; kingdom Metazoa; phylum Arthropoda; class Arachnida; order Araneae; family Eresidae; genus Stegodyphus; species Stegodyphus mimosarum. Next base: position 299,283 of record KK116926.1, read on the forward strand.
AGTCGCACTTAAACAACAATTAAATTGCTGATAATTCTACAACTATTGCATGCAGATTAAATAAAGGCATAAAAACGTTAACCGGAAGATAAGAACAACATAATTCAATCATTTTTAAAGCAAAAAATGCATATTTTAACAACAGATAAGAATAAATAAAAGTTGAGATCACGGAGCCGAGTAACAGAGTGAGTACATATAGATATATATATACATAAACACGTTTTTTTGCAGCCGATCGCAACCAAAAACAGAGGTGTACAACTACATGTTATAGCAGTCCCATATACAATATTTTAACGTTCTGCTCTAATCTACTCGTTTTTGAGATATACGAGATACATACATACGTACGTGCAGACGAACTAATAGGTGGCAAAATCCAAAATATATTGCCTGATGCCATTCAGGGGTGTAGAGGGATAATAATTGCTTGGGGATGTTTCACTGCCTTTGGTTAGGTTAGGTTATTCAATTATGGTAAAGCACACGAGGGCTATCTGCCTAATGGGAGGGATGCCTTCGTGGAGGACTTTCTAAGGGAAACTGGCTCGTATACACGTTACACATGGGGAAAACCACGAAAACGCCCATGCAGCCAGCCCGTTCGCGGGATTCGCACCTCGGACCGAATTACCAGTGTTCAGCGTCTTAACCGCTCGGCCGCTGGTGCGCCCTCACTGCCTTTGGAATAAGAAATTTAGGGTTTATCGAAATTAATATGGATAAGTGCACATATATATAAATATATATGTATGTGTATATATGAACGTTGAAATTTCGTATATAGGACTGCTATAACATATACTTATGCACCTTCCTTTTTGGTGGCAATCAGTGGCACCAATAGTGTATATATATATATATATATATAATCTTATCTAAAAGAAAGTAGGAGATGAACAAAAGACCTTTTGGTCAAGAATTTTGCGCGTTGAGCTGCAAAATTAAGATTAAAGCCAAGTATATAAGTAGTTATATAGCCAAGCTGTGTGTGTGTGTGTGTGTGTGTGCGTGTGCGTGTGTGTGTGCGCGCGTGCGTGCGTGCGTGCGTGCGTGCGTGCGTGTGTGTGAACTAAACAGATAGACAGACAAACATAAATATTCTTAACGAAAACCTAAAAGTATTGAAAAGAAAATTTGGAATGCAGATTACATTTAAATTCTATTTTTATTAGTATAACGATCCTAAGCAGCCTTAAATGTTTCTTGCGATTATTATACAAATGTCGTGAAGTTATCAGACCATCTTCATATTCTTCAGACTTAAGTTCTGTGGAACACGTATAGAATGACGTGAAGAAAAGAATAAGAAAACATGACACCTTTTCGAAAGCTCTACTAAAAGCAATTCTTACGTACGAATAGAAGAAATGTAACATTTTTATTCGAAAAAATTTTTGAATTTATGCTATAATAGTACGTGAAAGGTGTTAACTTTAGCTGAAGGATATCCAACAAATTATTGAATATCCCTTTATTTTTGCTTTTATTAAATATAAACTGTTTGTTGAAAGTGTCCAGATACTTAAATGAGATCATTTTCAGAACGTTTTAAATAATTTTTTTAACCAAAAACGTTTTGAATAACTTTTTTCAAAACAAGCAGATTATAAATACAAATGATCAATAGTATATGTGACAGAAACATTCATTCTGATGATATTTAATAACTAATTTTTGCAAATAAAACTGAAAACTACGAGTGTCCGAAAACAACTGAGAACCACTGTATGGGCAGCGAAGCGCTACACCTTTTTCTCAATAAGAAAAATCACTACATTCATATCGATTCATATTTCTTCAATATGCATTTACTTTGTTTCAGAAAAATGGAATCATTTTTAATATAAGTTTTCATGGTTTATGGTTCTTCAGTTTTTTTAGACGATTGCTAATTTTTCTAGCAAAAGAACGTTCCTTTTTTTTATTTCGTTTCGCTGCTATTTTAGTAAAATTACCTTTTTTCCATTCCATAATTCTTTTTTTTTTAAATGCATTGTGTTTTAGCTCATAGTTGCTGAACTTGGCACAAAATAAAAATGTTTCTGGAATGTTTATGAAATGAGCTCAAACACAGCCGTGCCAAGATATTTTTTCACCTGAGGCAAAAAAGTAAATGCGCGCTCCTATATATATATATATATATACAGGGTGTTTATAAAATCCCGGACCCATTTTGATGTTTAATAACTCATAAAATAATGAAGATATAAACAACCTTATGGCATTTATTGATGGAATAACTTATGTATATTCCTTTTCAGGTGTGAATATCTTTACTTTTGTAAATATCGTCTGCGCGTGTGGTTCATTTCAGATCATTTCATTTTCCAGTCTAAATATCTGTACTTTTCTAAATATCGTCTGCTTATTAATTGCATTTTTCTCTTTTGTTTTTGGCAACTATTGCCTATTATAGGCCTAGGAGGATGGCCTTTGCAACAAATATGCTAAGGAGGATAGAAGAGGATGCTGAACTTTTGAAGCACATAATGTTCTCCGACGGAGCATCCTTTCATCTTTCTGGCATTGTTAATCGCCATAATGTGCACATACGGGGATCTGAAAAGCCCCATGAATACCGTGAGGCACAAATGGATTTCCCAAAGAAACTGTGTGCTGTGGACTAATGCACGACCGAGTCATTGAGCCTTTCTTTTTGACAGAAAAGACGGTCTCATCAGTCGTATACTTAGACATGTTGGAAAACTTCTTATTTCCACAACTTCAGCCACGTGTCTTTTTGCAACAAGATGGTGCACCACCTCACTCGGGTACCATCGTTCGTAGTTCTTTGAATGACCATTTTACAGGAAGATGGATTGGGCGAGGAGGTCCAATTCCTTGGCCACCCAGATCACCTGATATAACGCCGCTGGACTTTTTCCTTTGGGGATTTGTAACGGACAACAGGTGTTTACAGAAGGAGAATGTCGAACATGGATGACCTAAAAGCCAGAATTACGACTGCAACAGCTTCTGTGGATGCCGACATGCTTGCCGGTACCTGGCGTGAAATTGAATATCGACTCGATATTCTCCGTGCGACGAAGGGGGCACACGTGGAATTGACAAGGGTCTGAAACTTTTGGTGTCTAACCATTTATCTTATTAATTTTAATCTATCTTTATTATATTATGAGTTATTGAACATCAGAATGGGTCCGGGACTTTATTAAAACGCTGTATATATATCAAAATAGCTATATTTGTACTAAACAAAAGTAACTGTATTAAATCAAAATATCGTAATTCTTAAAGTATTTTTTAATCGTAGCTTAATAAATTCAGAAAAATAATATAGCCAATTATTTATAACTTTCAAATGAAAATGTCAAAAAAATCCTTTTTCGATAAATGAGAAATAACATGGAAATGCACATTGCATTCTTTTCCAGGTTTTCTTGCAATTCTTCCTATTGTTTTATTAATTGAAGTTTGCCGAAGCTTATTTCCCCAAATAATAACTGACAAATTTAAAAACATAATTAAAGTAATTTTAGAAAATATGAAATCCCAAGAGTGGCCTATTTTATTTGTGTTATGATACTGAGGTTTAGTAATTTTTTTTACATCTTTGATGAGTACAGCTTGTTACATTTTCTATTATTCTAACAAGGAAAAAAGCTGTAAAAATATTCAAGGTACATTATATTTTCTTTTCGACCAACTAATAAGTGATGCAAACAAAAGAACCAGAACTTATTTTATGTAGAATAATTAAATCATTTATTAAATTAATTCAAGTAGGGGAAACAATGTAAGTGAGAAATTAAGACGACTTAAAAAAATAAAACGAATAATTAAGCAGAAAGAAAACATATTTAAGCTTCTTTCTTTCGGTTCTATCAAAATAAAAAAAAATTCTTTCTTGATACATTAGCATTTCTAATAACCGTTTCATTATTTTAATTAACCGGAAAATAAAACAAAAATTTTAAAGGTATAAATGGTACACAATTAAACGAGTTACGATTAAATTATTTTGATAATGGATCACCGTCACCAAACGACAATGGGATAGCTGTTTGAGTAGCAAATTGCAAAATTTAAAAGCCTGATTGGCAACGAAAAAAAAATAACAATAAAGTACTTTAGAATACCCAAATGTGTTTGAAAAATAAAAATGTAATGATTAATATTTATGTATTTATTTCTCGCTTTTTTACATAATAATTTGTAGGTTAATAATAGGTTAATTGTAGATTACTATGCAGATTATTGCGAAATATATATATATGTATATATGTAAGATATAACAAAATACGATAGCTGCTGTAAGAATAATTGGAAACCTCAAAATTAACTGTTCTAGATTTGGTGCTCTTCTCCTAAATTTATCTGTTCACCCAAATTCGAGATCCTTCCATGTTATGTGACAAACCCCAAATGAACCAATCATAGCTTAGCAATACTTTGTACAGTTATCTAGTATAAATACTGCTTCGCGACGCATCTTCATTCCTTCCTTCAATCCCTAGCTTTTATCCTCAGCCACTACCGTTTCCTAAGCCATGACAAATATCGAAAGATGCTAAAAAGTAGCGAATTCCTTCATCTACGCATTAAAACATTACACACACACATATATATTGTTGCCTGGGTTTGTTATGGATTGAATGCCCAAATCGTTAAAAAAAGTTAACAAAAATTTATTCTTTCTACAAGAAATAAGTCAAAATGTTGAAATATTTCTTTAGAGATATTCGCACAATATCACAATATCTCAAACGTTTAGCAAAGCTCAATTCGAAACCGATAAACTAATTCTATCTCACAGCGAAATTGCTACAGCATTAAGTAAACAAACAGCAGTTCGCTTTAAACAGCTACAACTACAACTAAGATGAGGTGTTTCAATTCGGCTTTTATAAGCTTTTTAATTATCACTAGAACAATCTCGATTTTTCTAGATTTTTCTGGATGGCAACAGTAATTACGAGATATTTATTTATTAAATATAAATGCACGCGCTCTTTTATTTTTATTTTTCCGACGTAGCTTTCTCTTCGAAAATCGTCTGCGTTGTTTTAATTACAATTCTAAATAAACAGCTAAATAAATATAAAATCCGTAACAGTATAAGATATGGTGCGGAACCTTAACAGTACCGGTATGGTGCGGAAGCAAAAGTCCACGCTTCCATACACTTTTGAGAACACCTTAGAAGCATATTAGCAGCGATATTCAATAGTAGCATTTGCTTTTGTTCGCGGAAATACTTTACATTTTTAAAGATGGTAGCCATGAAAAGAGCTCCATAGCAAATGTTTCCAGAAAATTGAGTTCAGTTATTAACGTTATTCTTTAAAAGAAACGCGATTTAATGATGCAGTCGAACTCTATTTCACTTCATTTTAGTTTATGCTGGTGGTGAAATTATTTAATTTTTCAAGTACTGCATATCTTTCAAAATACCAAATTTCGCTGAATAATTTGCTCTCATACATTCTTCTTTGTTAACGTTTTTCTTTCGGAAATTAAGCTTTTCTATACACGTTCAGATTCTATTACATATCGATCTATGTACTAAAATTCTTCACAAAGTTTATTTCGCTGTTCATTGTCCCAGAATCAAACAACGAAGCTGGATTAAAAGTGCTTTCATACTATTGTTTTTATGAATATCACGAATTCCCTAAGGCTGGTATCACACATCTTTTTGTTCGGACGAACAACCATTTCAAACAATTTTCCTACCAGCTTTAAGCACGACTTTTTCCTTACTTTCGGAGGAGTGGGAGGGCGTAAGTTGTTCCTTTTCAACAAGCGATCAGCTAACAGCCTCAAACTCCACATCATCCATCATCATCTGAAATGAAGAACAAGTTTCCTCTTTGCATGGTATTACCAAAGTGATTCGTTGTGATTGGCTTGTTTTATGTCATGCGATAAAGCATAAAAATTATTCTAAAGACATGTGCTTTCGAAACGTTTTGAGTGTGGCACGACCTTAAAACGTTTGTCGAAAACGAACAATTATTCCATTATCAAATATATTTCTGATCCCCACCATGGAGCAGCTTTAAAAGAATTTATACTAGATATATTTACAAAATACGGAACTGTCTGCAGAATGTCCCGAGAATTTTCCGGAACATTTTCGAAGTGAGACATGAACGTTTGCTCAGTAAATCGAGATATCAAGTCGCTTTAAGTTGGGTTACCTTTGTGGCTTAAAGTTCTTCATTTACAGAGAACAAAAGCAGTGAAATTAGATTTGGCATGCACGGGGCTTTCCAACTACGCGTATTTCTACTACAAAACTGTCATCTTGAATAAAAATAGAAGATAAAATTTAACTTCCATTTTTTTTTGCCAGTGACAAAATGCAGATCTGTTTCTTCGTTATTACAGAAAGGATTTCTTTCTCGATCGTTTGCATATATCTGTTGCCACTACAAAACTATGATCTTGAATAAAAATAGAAGATAAAATTTAATCTCCATTTTTTCTTGCCAGTGACAAAATGCAGATCTGTTTCTTCATTATTACAGAAGGGATTTCTTTCTCGATCGTTTGCATATATCTGTTGCCACCAGGTCTTAAAAAATAAACTTGTGTTCTTTATGAAGCTTTTATCCTTTTTATTCCTGTCATAAAACAAATCCCAGAAAGCAGCCGTGTTTCTGATGCACTGAAGCAAAAAGAAATAATACATATCCCTCGCGAAAGCAACTGTGTATCTTGATTTAGCACATTTTTTTTCTTCTTTCACACATACATGACTCATACATGTCAAGAACAAAAACAATACACGACCATTCAACGACCTGTTAAATTTGCACCCGTTTTCTTTGCAACTCAAGAAACACTGGAACCATTATTTTCCAATCGCTGCTGGAGACCGAAGTGCCAATGAGGCGGCTAAGGTTGGCTGGTTGAGGACCAATCAGTATTGCGAAAATTAATAGAGCAAGATTTGGAATTCTGGACTAAGTATTTATTCGCTTATAACTCTTGATACCCTTTCCTTTTTCTTTAATTTTCTTATGTATGCTTAAGTGATACAAAGTGGTTAGGACAGAAAGCAATTTATTTGAAGGAATTTTTTTTGTTGTTTAGATTACTCCTTTTTTTATTATTATTTATTTATTATTTTTTTCTGTTTCTGGACTTCGTCATCAAAGACAATGGAAAATAAAAAGTCATTAAACATTTTATTGTCCATCGCAGTTCACGTTCAGTGTTTCAGTTTCATTCTGGTTACGAAATTTCAAATGATACTGAGCTTGTCGCCCCCCCCCTCCAGAGTCTTAGATAAATCTTTATTCCTAAGTAACTCTCATCAGTTAAAGCACAACTCCCTAGCTGAATTGTGTTAAGCAAAATACATTGTGCAAAGATCAATTGTTTATTTCTTACGAAATATTCCTTTGAATTCGAAAATTTGTAGATTTCAAATATGTTCGAATTTCCGAAAACTTTTCTGCAGTTCAGTAATGTCAAATTATAACGCATTAAAATTCTTATAAGATTTGTATGATCCATAAATGTCACTTTTTTTTTTAGCTTTTATTTAGTTCACTCGTGATGTTTCACTGTGAGTGGAATTTTGTCATAGAGTTTGAAACCTTTTCCTGATAATCCTATCGAATTCAAATATTGTGCACACATTGCTTGTCCATAATAACACAAATAATGAAGCGATTTTTTTCAAAATTTGATTTAGATTTTCTTCTGTTTAATGCTTACACGATTTCTTGCACATATCTTCATTTGACAAACAAACTAAGCGTATCAGAATTTTATTGTTTGCACCATCGAACAGAGCGGAAAAAGGTTTTTTTCAATGAAACATGCATCAAAATTTTAATTTCATTTCTTAATTTATGACAATTTTTTTTAAATTGTCAGTTTTTTTAAACTATTTAAGGCTTATGATTTTAAAATTTCAGCACCTAAAAATGTATCGAATATAAAGTTCTGAAATTTTCATAGATTACAAAACAAACGTTTCGTCTCTATTAAAACAGTAAAGAAGAAAAAAGTATCAATTGGGCGATTTTCTAGAATGTTTTAGTGCATTGAAGTCTGAAGCAGACGGTAGAATAAAGCATTTCTCGCAGAAAAACTGCTTTTTATTTTGCTATCTTGGCGCAATTTTTCTCGAAGTTTCCCAGCTTGGCGCTCTTAATGAGGAATTGGCGATATTCGTTTTTTGGGGAGGGTGGTTTAGCTTCAAATAATAAAGCTAAAATGAAAGGCTTACAGTTTTAGAATGCTAGAATGAAAAATGTAAGCAGCTAAAACGAAATATTTAAAATGAACAGCTAAAATGAAAGGCGTACACCTTCATTTTGGCTCGTTGTAACATTTTTATTAAATCTAATTTCCGAAACTAAATAGTCAAAGCTATTTCTCCATTATCTGAATGACGATCAATCATTTGCTAGTATTTTCAGTTGTGCAATATAAGAAAACTTTCTGAGAACTTTCACAGAATATGCAACTAACTGTACGTACTGCACGGAACTGTCTGAGATATACTATGAATTTTAACGAATCAGACAATGAAAAATGCCACGAAACATATTTTCGATGTTTATTTTAAATAATTTTGATAGTTAATAACCTCTGATAACATTTCAATAAAAGATTTTAATACCTTAGTTGAATTTGTCTTGAC
>KK116926.1:308017-321181 GCA_000611955.2 Stegodyphus mimosarum
TTTAAAGCTAATTTATGCAAATTTAACGAAAATTCTGTGATTTAAAGAGTTGTGTTTCATTTTGTGTTGCCACAAGGCAAAACATAATACATTTATGTCTCAAATTTAATCATAAAACTTATCAATTGAAAGAAAAATGTTGCCACTCGGCAAAACGCAATACATTTATCTTTCGATTTTAATCGCATTGTTGAGAAATGACAACGACTAAAGCCACCAAATTTTGAACGCATGTAGTCTTCCAATGTGCAATTCCAAGCCCGAATTCTGAATTTCGAAATTTTTTAAAATTTATTTCGCATTTTGAGGAAATTTAAGGAATTTTTTAATGAAAACTACACTATCTAAAGCCTTTTTGTTGCCACTCGGCAAAACATTTGTGTTTCAAATTTAATCAGAAAACTCAATGATTTCAAAGAAATATATTGCCACCGTCCGAAATAAAATATTTTCATCTTCCACTACGCAGTGCGTTGCTAATTCACAATGCGTAAGATATTTAATATCTCTATAATTCATTAACAAACCAAACGATATAAAAACAACGAGCCAAGTTCTTTATTGCACAGAATAAAAGCCTGAAGTACTGAAGAAAAACTGATTTTAGGAGATATTTATTGTGTAGTTTTAGTTAGTAAAATATTTATAATGCCCATTTTAACTTTCTGGACTATTTAAAATCGTTATGTATTTTCTTTTTTTTTATATAATAACTAGCGGCTGCGCAGCCAGCCTTCGTCTGGCTTTTAAGTGCACCAGAAAAATGCCTAAAGAGAACACCAAACATTAAATTTGAAAACTGCACAGAATTTTACTCTGAAGAACAATTTTATCAAAAAAGAAACAAACAACAATGGGAAAAAAATTCAGTTAAAAATGCATTGCATATAAAAAGCACACAACGAAATAAGCAATATCCCTTAATACAAATATTAATTCTCCTATTAAATAAATTAACCAAATTTCCTTTGCAAAATCTTAAGAACTCAAATGGTACAAACAGATTAAGAACTTAAACAGATTAAAAAATATCACGCAAAACATTTTTATAATTAAAATTATATATAATTAAAACATAATATTACAATGAAATAAGCAATATCCCTTGAGGCAAATGTTAATTATCCTAATAAAGTAATTAAACAATTTACCGTTGCAAAAAGGAACAACTTTTTAATTTCTTAAACTTTTCGGTCTCTTAAAAACAGTAACATAAGAAATACGATGAAAAATTGTTGCCAACCCGAAATTTTTAAAAGAATAAAACTATTCAAAATGATGCAATTTCATCAAAAATCTATCAACAACAATAAGAAAGGAAAATTGTTGCCAAAACTACATTTTAAAATATCTGAGATGTGAGAAGTGTATTCGGAAGCTTCATTTAAAAAATTTAAAAAAAATACAAAATATTATTATTTTTCCAAAATTCCTTTTTTAAAAGGAGTCGAATGGATTAAAGTTCAACGTGTCCAAAAATCAAAGGAAAATAAACGGCACATTTTTAAAATAAGTTTTTTAAAAAAAAAATTCCGCCGAAAAGGTGTTAAGCTCACATTCCTAAATAAATTCGTATTTAATCGATTTATTGAAATACGAAATTTATTTTAAGTTCGTAAAATAGCTAAGTGTCTACGCTTCACGACGATGTAAAAATGAAATGTATAGAGTGAAATCTCGCTTTCCCGTAGCCCATTATGTCTCAAAATGACGCGATTTAGTCACAAAACATAAAATAAAAAAAATTCTAATTAGAATTTCGAAAAAATCGCTTCGAGGTGCACTGGCTCTTGTGTAGATACACCTATGTACCAAATTTCGTGGCCCTGGGTCTATTAGCTTATTCGCAACACGAACGAAAGACACACACACACACACACACACAGAAACTCTTTGTTTTATTATATGAAGAGATTATTTTAAACGGCTACTCGCAAAAGCAGATACTTAATAACAAAAGGAATCCTTAACCTTCTCCACCTTTCTTTTACTGCTAAAGATTTCAAGAATTTTCTGTGAACTGTTTCAATTTTCCGTATATATTTTTTCTAGGGTACAAAATAGCATCTTAAATAAGTTCCGTTTTCGTATTCTTCAGTAATTGCAAATAAATGCAAATGGCCAAATACAAAATCAGAATTGTGTTATCCTTCTTAATCGTCATAACAGAATTGCATTCGTGATACTTTCATGAAATTATGCTCAATTGTTTTTGAAATAAATTGCGCATTTGTAATCATATATTTAAATATAAGAAATGGAAGCCTATATTATGTAATCACATCTACTTTATCTCTCAGATTCACAAAGAGCTTAAATAATTCAACAGCTAGATGGAATAATGCTACCTTGCAAATGACTGCTTTTATATGTGTAAAGAAATTTACCATCATTCGAAATAAATGTTAGCAATATATATCCAAGATAGGATATAATCTATACGCGTCTGTCTGTTTTTAGTCCAAAGGGAATCCGTCCGCAAAACGAAAGTAATAGTCCCGAAGGACTATTACTTTCGTTTTGCGATTTTGCGTCGGAAACACAAAAACGGCGTATCGCTTTTCAGATTGTTGCCACTAAATGTTATCTATCGCTCTGCATTAAATTTTAAAAAATGAAAAATCTGCATAAATGTATGCATTTTTTTTGACATAGCTTTCTCTTCAAAAATCGTCTGCGTGCATTGCACGGGAAAATAAAAAGGAATTTTAATTACAGTTCTAAATAAATAGCCAAATAAATGTGAAATTCGTAACAATATTCTCTAAAACTTTAACGAATTTTTCATTAACAAACTCAAAGATTTCAAAGCCAGCGATACCAACGTTGTACAGAAAAACATTTTTATCTCCAGGGCGTGAGAGCGTGTACCGAAATTTCTAAAGATATGCTCAATTTAAAATTATTTTGCGATATTGCTGTTGAACTGAATTTTATGGTTTAAGTGCGAAGAACATGGTATTTAACAAATAAAGGTAACACACAAACCAAATTTTTTATATACCACTATTTTTTTTTTGGTGTGTGTGTGTGTGTTTTTTTTTTTTTCCTTGTTTGTTTGTTTGTGACATTATCTCCACTGGAACAACGAGGAGCTGAGTTTCAAGAAAGGTACAATGTGGGGAAGAAAAATAATAATAATAATAATAAAAACAATTGGGGGGGACAGTTCTATATCTGCCGTTCTACTGGGCCGATTGACGAAATTAAACTGATGAAAACTTGATGAAACTTGACGAAAAAAAAATTTTTCATGTCTCGAAATATAGGATATATATAGATTATACATATCCTATATCCTCGACATAGAATATATATTACATTTATATATAGCACACAAAATCGGACTTTTTTTAAATGACATGCCAATTTTTTTTCCATATTTCAATTCTGCGACTCGAAATTTATGCCAAACTGCTAAGTTTTGTAAAAATCGCCCGAGCAGTTTTTCAAAAATTAGCTCTCAGAATTTTGGCTTTTCATTGAATGTTATGAATTCATGTTATTGAATGAATTGCCTTCATTGAATTCATGTTAATTGAATTTGGTATATATTTATTAATATCTATTTTATTTTGCTAATTTTATTTGATTTTTCCTTTCACATTTCGAAATTTAGGTTCATTATAAATAAAATTCGCCCATTTTTTATGATTTATTTTTTAAATTTGTATTTTTAAATAATTTTTAAAAATTTTTCGAAAATATTTTGAACACATAACCTACAAAATTTTTAACATCATCTCAAAGTCGACGTATTTCTAGAAAATTGAAAATTGAATAGTTTTGAAATTTGGTATATTCGTTACAAGTCTTAATAACGCCGAGTGTGTTTTATGCACTTCTTTAAAATTATTTGAAAGCAATGAACATGACTTTTCTTTTTCCGCTGTGTACAACGAAAAAAAACGAAAAGAAAATAGGTTGCTATAAATCAAGAAGAATTATTCTTGGCGCAAACTAAAAAAAATGCGCCAAGATAAATTTTAAAATTTCTGAGTAAATTTCGTCCCAAATTTTAAAAAATTTAATATTTACGCGTAATTTGAGTAGTAGAATCGAAATATGGAAAAACATTGGCATGTCAGTTAAAAAAAAGTCCGATTTTGTGTCAAAATACCTGTATTAGAACAATACTATATATCAATCTAATATATATCCTAAGTCACGCTTTCGAGATATGAAAAATGCAATTTGAATTTCGATAATCCGCATAATAGAACGGGAGATTTAGAACTGCCCCCCCTTTTTTTGGGAGGGGGTAGTGTACCCATCTGATTGCAAAAGCTCGCGGAAAGCCATTTTGACCATTCTCATCTTCGTACGGCTTTATCAGCCGAGATATTAATTAAAAACTCTGTTTTTAGCCCTCATTTTTCCGAGTGGCAGCAGTCTCGTGTGCTGGAGATAAAAATCTGCTTTATTTCGGAAAGTGTTGCCACAACTCGCTTTCTAGAGTCTGTAATTTACAAAATATGAAATAAAAATGGCATTACCAAACATTAAATACATTATATAAGATCATATTCTGACGTTGAAGAAAGCATGCAATTGCATGCGACGTCATTGTACGTGGAACATTTTTCATTAATGTCAGGATTTTAAATAAATAACTGGCAACATTTTTGTTTCAGGGTAGGGTACCTGACACGGTACGTTATTGCCACGTTAATTCTTTTATTAAGAAAAAGTTATTATATGACATTAAATTTAAATCACAACGTTATACGTATACATTTTCACCTGAAGTGTCAAACGTTTTCGTTTCCTGGTTTGGCAACAAAAACAATTATTTACGAATTGGTTGTTCTTTGGAACGAATAAACTGATTCCATTCATACTGAAATGTTTTTATACATTTTCTTTTCAGGTGTACATAAAACTTACCAAATTTTTCTTTGGCAGCGGCCTGCTAGTTAACAATAAACTACGTTTATTTCAATTACAGTGTCTCACAAAAGTGATCGGACATTTTTGCTTTACAAAATGAAACTGTAATAAAATAAATTTAAAAAAATGTAAAAATTTTTTGTGGGTGTGTTTCATACTTAAATTTAGTAACAACTATTACATAACATACATTTTCTCAAAATATTAAAATATTAATTTAATAAAAATACAATTGTTTAGAACGGAGCAAAAAATGGCTCAAATAAGTGATGGGACACCATTAGACTATGCAACAAAAATCGTCTAAAAATATTTTTTAGGGTTTTTATTTTTACTCAAAAGCAATTGGCAATAATTTATAAAATCGTCTGCATTATTTCTTTCCAGTTTGTTTTGGAATTTTTGTGTTTTTTAGCTCTGTGCAGCCATGAATGCTAAACGAAAAGAAACTTTGCCCGAAATTCGAAAATTAGTTATTAATTTGCATATTGAACGTGGAAAATCTATTAGAGAAACTGCTGAAACAGTTAACTTGAGTCATTCAACAGTTTTCAATATCATTAAACGATATAAAAAGAATCGTATGATTCAGGAAAAAAGAAGACCTGGCCGACCATCAAAGCTATCCGATGGAATAAAGCGAATTATCGTTCGAAATATTAAAAAAAAAATCCGAGAATGAGTGCTCCTAAAGTTGCTGCTGATTTACAAGCATTATATGGAGTAATTTTTAATCCTGAGACTATTAGAACAGTCATTCGATCTACTGGATATCACGGTAGAGGAGCCAGGAAAAAAATTTTTTGTAAGTGAAAAGAATAGAAAACTCAGACTGGCTTTCGCAAAATCCAACATAAATAAGAATTTTGATTACTGGAATGAAGTTATATTTGCTGATGAGAATAAATTTAATATATTTGGTTCTGACGGTAGAATCATGATGTGGAGAAAACCCAGGGAAAAATTTCGCAAACAGAACTTGGTGCCAGCAGTAAAACATGGGGGAGGAGGAGTTATGGTATGGGGGTGTATGTCGTCCGCTGGAGTTGGTAATCTTGTTTTTATCGACAGTATAATGGATCAGTACATCAGTACAAGTATATTGGCATATTAAATCAAAATTTGAAATCTTCAGCACGAAAATTGAGCCTTCGTAACGATTTTAAATTCTACCAGGACAATGACCCCAAGCACACTGCTTTGAACGTTAGACTCTGGCTGCTGTATAACTGTCCCGAAATAATAAAAACACCACCACAATCTTCAGACTTTAATCCCATAGAGCATATTTGGCAAGAATTGGAATCAAGAATTCGCAAACACACCATTTCTTCAAAACAAGAATTAAAATCGGTGCTTCCAGAAGAATGGGGTAAAATCACTCCAGAAATCACAAAGAAATTATTCGAATCCATCCCAAGAAGATTAAATCATGTTTTGAAAGTAAAAGGAAATCCAATAAAATATTAAAACCTTTTAAAAAGTAAAATTTTTGGATAAATATTTGGTGGAAAAGTAAGTGTCCCATCACTTATGTGAGCCATTTTTTGCTCCGTTCTAAACAATTGTATTTTTATTAAATTAATATTTTAATATTTTGAGAAAATGCATGTAATGTAATAATTGTTACTAAATTTAAGTATGAAACTCACCCACAAAAAATTGTTATATGTTTTTTTTATTTATTTTACCACAGTTTCCTTTTGTAAAGCCCAAGTGTCCCATCCCTTTTGTGAGACACTGTATATACAACGTATCCTCAAAATTGCATTTATTACAGTTATACACCCCGTCCACTTACTACTTAACCGGCCTTTATTATCGTACACAAAAGTGAAGAACTCTGGCATTTGTTGCAATATCGGAATACCGGAACTAACAATATCCGAATAACATTAACTGCGATCACATTATGCGTAGCCTATTGTACTTGATATTCAGCTGAAAGTGATAAGCAGTATCAAAGTATCGGTACTCACCGCTAAGGAAGACAGCAAAAATATTTGACTTTTAAATGACATTGACTTCAGCTTTTGTTGCTGAATCATGAGGATACTGAAGTAAGAGCAAGATATCAGTACCAGTCTTTCCTTGTGATATCGTTAATTCTTAATTCTTGGCTTTTATTGATGATTTCTCAACCCCATTATTCTCCAGATACGTATCAAGCTCTTAGCAGTCAGAAATATCTTTTATCTGACTGCTCGTATACATTGCATATCGCTAACTTAGAATATGTCAAAATTCGGAATTCGAAATGCATTTTTATTGGTTGTTTATAAAATTTCGTGACCATCGTGAAACGAAAACATCACACATCAAATTATCTTTAAATCGAGAATTACCTGTTCAAAACGATTGCCGGCGACATAAGACACAATAGAATTATTATCTAGTTTCACGGTATTCGTAAAATATAAACAAATGGCAGAAGAACACGTGTTTCGAACGATGGTCTTCCGAAATTGTTTTTCAATAGCGACACTGATTAATTACTTGAATAATACAAACACGATACATTTTTTTCAGCCTTGAACTTTTTCATACGCAGCATTGTTTTGGGATCTGATCTGCAGAAGGAAGTAAACTTCGGAAATATTCCAATAAAAAGAACACGAACACCCGAATCACGAGGCGCAAACCAGTTACAGCGTGTGAAGGCATTCTTAAAACAAGAAAGTTTCACTCATTTAAACGGCATCGTTCCGAGATTTCTCTTCGTATGCGTGATTCCGGAACTATTTTTATTGTTTCGCGAGAACTTCTCAACTTGTTGCACGTGTCTTTGAAATGTGGTCAGGTGCAGCGGCGAACAATAAATAGAGATGTCTTAAGAAAAGATTTCTTTTATTTTTAATGGGATGTTTTAGTAACTGAATATTATTAATCATAGTTCTTTTTTTGCACAATCATAACTATCATTAAGCAAATTCTTTTCGAACTTTAGCAAATTTCAATATGCTTGCAACACATTTATGCGTCAGCGATTTACTTATTCTGCAAGGTCTCTTGGACTTGGTGTAGGCTTTCGTGCCCTAAGGGGATTAGAAACAACAACAACACATTTATGTTCAAGCCACTCATCTTTATGTAGCCCTGTTAGTCCCATCCTGGCTGATATCTACATGCATTATTATGAATCAAAATTATTTGAAACTTTACACTTCCCAGCATGGTTCCGTTACGTAGATGATACTGTCGCGTGCGTACGAGTCCGTTATGTATTGAATACACAAGTCGTTAAAAAGTTCACAAAACTTTATTCTTTCCACAAGTAATAAAGCAAAATGCTGAAATATTTCTCCAGAGATATTAGTAAAATATCACAATATCTCAAACGTTAAACAAAATTCACTTTAAAACAGATAAACTAATTCTATCTCCCAGCGAAATCGCTACAATCAATCACAGCATTAAGTAAACAAACAGCAATTCGTTTTAAACAGCTACAACTACAACTGAGATGAGGTGTTTCAATTCGGCTATTAAAAGCTTGTTAATTATCGCTAGAACAATCTCGATTTTTCTCGATGGCAGCAGTCATTACGAGGTATTTATTTATTAAATATTAAATACACGCGCTCTTTTATTTTTATTTTTTCCGTCGTAGCTTTCTCTTCAAAAATCGTCTGCGTTGCACGGGAAAATAAAGCAATTTTAATTACAATTCTAAATAAATAGCCAAATAAATATGAAATCCGTAACAATCTGTTTGACGATAACAAAAATGATTTAAATAAAGTTCTTTCAATAATGAATTCCATCGATCCATCTATTCAGTTCACTTCTGAACTTGAGACATGCAATTCTCTTCTGTTTCTCGACAGTTTGGTCGTACGCAATACATCCAACTTCAGTACTAAGGTTTACTGTAAACCTTCATTGATTTGCCTTCCACCGTACTTGAAATCATATCATCCGACTAAACAAAAGTTAGCTTCATTTTATTCCTTTGTTTTCCGTGCACTTCAAGTTTACTCTTCCAAAGTGATCAAGAATAAAATTATTTAAAAGCAGTACTACTGACAGGGGCTTTTCACCCAACATTATTAACCAAGCAGTTAAATTCTCATCTGAACACATCAAAAAGCATATTCTTGTTTTACAAGGTTATAAAAATTCTGTTGTCATTCCTTTCTCTCCATCAATCAGCTATAAAATTGCACGTGTTTTACAGAAATTTAACTTTCGGGTCGTTTATTCTCCATCAATAAAATTCAGAGTTCCATACTCAAGGACCCCATTCCGGATATGAATTCCTGGGGTATTTACACGATTCCTTCCCAGTGTGGTTTAATTTACATTGGTCAAACTAAGAGAGCTTTAAAATTTCGCTTTCAAATTTTAATTTCATATAAAGAGGCATTAAAATTTATTCATTGGAGTGTAAATAAATTTTGCATCAAACGGCAACGTAAAGGCAATTTTATATTTTTTACTACCTTTGTCTTGGAACTTGTAAGGATTTAAATTTATTTTAAATAACCAGTTAAATTTAATTTTAAGTTCCTTTCCTATGAGCCTTCATTCTCCTAAATTGTCAGCACCACAATATTTACATTTGGTAGAGCTCGTGAAAAATGTAAATTCTACCAGTGGGAGAAAAAGTTTAAATACCGAGTTCTAGAAGGGAAAATTACAGTCTGTCTAGCATAAGAAAAGCTCTCGCCAGTTAGTCTGCAGCTGTCTGTTGCCATAGAAACGAGCCTTGACCCATTTCTCGTAGGGGTGTCGTGTCTTGAAGATGTACTTTCCAGTTTGCCATCTTGGCGTGTTTAAAACTGTTTTGGTAGCCTTTGATTCGCCTCTATTTCAAATATACTAGCCTTGTTGGTATAGCGACCGCCACCCGCCAGACACTGTGGCGGGAGCTCTTCTTCTCGTAGACAGACAGTGGAGAGTCTGGGAAAACTCTGAGCGTGTTGTAGCGCAAGCTTCGGCTTAGCAGTTATTGCTGGTTAAACGCGGCGTAACGGCTATTATTTTGCTGCCACAAACTCATCAACGCGCTGTAGGATACAGGATTGTCTGAGCCCTGTAGTTTAATTCTACTACTTGTTAATATCTTCAATTTTTAAATTTAGTTCAACTGTTTCAGTTTCCGCCCAAACAGAGGCGTGGCGTGTTAGCGTCGAATTGACGCATTGTAAATAATTTAAAGAGTGTCATAAAGGGGTAGTTTTAACACTTCTTTTGTGCAGTCACTATTCTCCAGATTTCACGTAAAAGATATACAGTAGATCTCTACAAACTTTTCTGACAAAGAATGCGTTGAACAAGTGCATAATCAATGGGAGACCTTAGATATACCCCCAAAGCTTCTGATTCTAATTGGAGTCCATTGCACCACTTCGAACGAGATTTGATTTCAGAAACTCATCGCCTACAGTTCAGTAGGCTACCGCTATGTCGTCGAAGCATGTGTTCCATCTTTGTTAATACAAGTTTGAATGTTGGTCGATCGTGTTCACTACCAGGTAACAAAACTATTGTAATAAAATTTAGAGAAAGTAAAAAGAGGAGCCAATAAAAACGCTCCTTAGCACGAACATTCTAACTAGCAATTAGGTGGAAAATGAAGAGAACAAGATTACTGTGGATCGTAAAATCTTTCGGCAGCAAAATGTCTATGAAGCGGTGAAGAGCGTGATACATGCTTCGAAACATAAAGCATGAGTTGCAGACGAGATCTTAGGGAAGTCACGCAATTCGAATCAAATGGTAATGGATTTCTGTATCAGGTGCATAAATACAAAGTTTCACTCGCGTGAATGATTAGATTTGTGTTCTTAGAAATCTAATTTCTGTGGCATTTTAGGGCAGCTACAAAACTGGCCGAAACTTAAGGGAATTCAGGTGGCAAATAATGTTCCAGTTTTTATTTTTTCTTTTAAAAAATATGGTAAATGTTCTCAGAAACAACATCTCTGTTATTAAAAAATCTGTTGTGTACGCCACATCACTTCATTGTACGGAATATTAAATTATGCGCTTTTTTTCGTTCATTTCATTTAAACTTATTTCACGGGATTTCATTAGAAACATATTTCTCAAACAACTATTTCAGTTCTAAATTCGCGACAAGGCAAAAATACATAAAAACTCAAAATATTTTTATTAAAAATTGAAAAATTATAAAACACCAAATGCAGTTAAAACAATTGTTACAATTAAAATTATGCAAAAAGAACACATATTTCTACGCAAAAATAAGCGATTCCTGCCAGCCGACGAGAAGGCAGATTTTTTCTCGGTGCACAAAACTAAAAGTTTACTTTTGGTCCCATTCGCCCCCCCCCCCGAAAAAAAAACTGAAGGTGCAGGAACTGACTTAATTCACTATTCTGCTAAGTTTCAAATGTAAACAAATATGGCTGCTACAGTACAAAAAATTAGGCTTAGCCGCACCATTTAGGTTTATACAGTTTATATACGCTAGAGCAAGGATCCCCAACATTTTTGTCCCTAAGAGCACATCCTAAAATATCTTTTGGACGGCGGGCACCATTTACTTTTTCAAGATGAATTTATAGTTCGATAGAGTTAATAATAATAAATGCACATAAAAAAAAAAAGAAAAAGAAAAAAAAAAAGATCCGCAGACGTCGATGTGCCCTTGGGCATAGGTTTTGAAACCCCCGCGCTAAGCTATGGTAGATCCTAGGAATAAAAATTTAGCATCATTTCTCCCCTTTAATCCAACCCTAGGGAGAGAAAAGTCCTGCATTATGTATATAAAAAAAAGTTAATGTAATGTGTTTATGTTACTTGGAAATATCTGTCAAGGAAATGACCATACGGCCCAACAAAGGAAGAATTTTCCCCGAAATTAAACTTTTAGCATACTTATTAAAAAAATTCTTTTACACGGCTAAAAATAGTATTTACTTTACCTCAACATCTTAACATATATTTCTGTCAGAAGCGTCAGTGCAATTCTAGAATGAGTTCTTTTCAAATTGTATAAAATTGCATTTCGCTTTTTATGCTTCGCGTTGCTTGCTTGAAAGGTCCTTCGCAATCGACTCATAACTGTCACAAAGCATGCACTTCTCTTTCAGAATACCAACGGGGGGGGAGGACAATAAAAACTTTTGGACTCAACTGTAATCATGTCTAATTATAATACAAGCTAAGCAAGCAGTTTGGGTCCTGTCCTTGACATGCGTCCAAGGCTTGGCGCTGGAGGTAAAACATGAAACAAAACGCAAAAAATATCGATTGTTACTTCGGATAATGTCGCAGAACACAGCAGGTGATTAGGAAAAGCAGAAGCTACAGCAGAGAAAAACTGGAAATAAATGCTTTCAAAGCGAACTGATAAGACATGACATTAAAAACTCTTTTGTGGACACCATTCAGGAACTGCGAAGCATGCAGGTAATCTACAACGATATGCATATTGATAAAGTATTATTCAGAGGGACGTGTTTACTACAAAGTTGCAAATCCCAGTAAAAGAATTGAAGATCTTTTATTAGTCAAAGTGTCAGAATACTTATATTAAAACAAAGCTATATATAAATCTAATATACATCTTAAGTCGCGGTTTCCAGACATGGAAAACGCAATTTGAATTTCGTTAATGGGCCCTGTAGAATGGAAGACATAGAACTGCCCCTTTTTTTTCGCAGTGTACCTAAGTTTATGATTTCAACAGCCATTGAATTTTCTATACCGCTGCAAACTGCATACAGATCTTTTAACGAAAAATGTCTTCTTATTAGAAACTGAATGGCCTGTGTTTCACTTATACAAAAGTGTTAACTTTAATTGATGCAAAATGCATCAGAGCTGGAGATCACAAGTGTGGCTTTGTGTCCTCTTCAATGACCAGCAGAGGTTCTAACGCACCTGAAGACAGCCAGAAATATTCCCAGTAACATTAAAGAATAAAACCGTTATGTCGAATAGATGTGATGACACGGGAAAGAATAATGATCAATGGTCATGTGTTCGACCAAACACTTGTGTCTATCCAAAAATGTCAAAATGAAATCTTGCAACTCTGCATAAGCCTTTCTAGAAGTACATGTGGCTCGGAACATTTATGAATGTCAACCTTCCTTCTGATACAGCAAATCTGATTCATGCATTTCTTGTAACCGGAAGATATTGGGCAAATAAAATGGCCACATCTGAATCCTGCACAGAACTTATTGGATAGTTTAGAAGAGCTGTTGCAAGACGAAATTCTACCAGAGTTCTCCACATCCTGAAGACTACATTATTACAGAAATACAACTTACTCCTCAAAAATATAATTGACAACTT
>KK116926.1:321216-341622 GCA_000611955.2 Stegodyphus mimosarum
TACGTGCACCACTCGGATGACAACCATTGTTTATTAATGTTTTGTCTTCATTTATTTCCGAGGTATACATTTTTCTAAAATTTCGCTTTGAAATATATTTTAACATCCTCGTTCCAGAACACAGTTTTACGCCATATTGCTCGCACATACCATAGACAAATATACCACACCACATGCGCCACATACCACTACTGTCTAAGGCGTACATATTGACTTGCTAGTTCGAAAACCCAGAGGGAAGTGGGTTATTCAATTATGGCAAAGCACACGAGGGCTATCTACCTAAAGGGAGGGATGCCTTCGTGGAGGACTTTCTAAAGGAAACTGGCTCGTATACACGTTACACATGGGGAAAACCACAAAAACGCCCATGCAGCCAGCCCGTTCGCGGGATTCGAACCTCGGACCGAACTACCAGTGTTCAGCCGCTGGTGTTTACTACCAGTGTTTACCGCTCGGCCGCTGGTGGGCACCTCTCTTTGAGGGACTTCTGTGGACAATGCCTGGCCCTCCCTCATAACACGAGGTTGATCAAACGTTGTCGTCCTAGATGCACTAACTTGTAGGAAGGGATAACCAAATTTAATTGACTGATTCCACATGCGCCACGCACCATACGGACAAAACTGAAAGATCGACTACGGTTTAGTTTATCAAGGTCAATTTTTCAGTTACGCATGTTCCAGTCGATTTTTCAGTTATGATATTACGTGTCATTCCAGATAAATGCTTTAAATATTCAAGAAACGGAAGGGAGCGTTCCTATTCTTGCGAGTGCAAACTTGGTTGCTCCTGTGGTGCATCCTGGGCAACGTTTAATTTCGTTTTAAAAGATATTTTGACAGCTTCGTTTAAAAAATATTTTTGACATCTTTGTTTCATAACAAAATGTTGTTCCATATACGTATTCATAGCATATTTTGTAAGGTTTTAGTTTAAACTAACAAAGTTTTATGTTAATTGTTTCTTTCCTGTAAGTTCTTATTTCAACTTCCCGTTAGAATGAGCGCGCGTTTCAGCTTTATGCTAATTGGAAGTGGAGCCAAGTTATGTATTTAAGGGTTAGCGAGGAACTTCTCGGTGTGAGAGAGCTTTTAGTCTCATATCACTGCGGCTCTGTTCGACGTCCGCCTGTCTAGCTAGTATTTAAATTCTAAGCCTTAGCGCTGTTACGCTATTACTTATTGAAATAATCTAAGTGCGTTAGTATTAGTTAAATCTTGCTACGCACCCTTTAGCATAGAAGCCAACCTCGCGTTTATAGCTCTGTGAGCAACGATTACTTAAATTTCTACTTAACTTTAGTTTAAATTATTTGATTGTTCGGTTTAGATCCAAGTGCGGTCATTATTGTCTGTTATCCCTCCCGAGTTGGGAAGTGGCTGTAAATAATAGTGGTTTAATAAAAGAGGATTTTAAATCCTTCTTACGTGCAGTTATTCTACCACTTAACCACAGTATTCTACCACAGAACATAGCTGCATTCAGCTCCCTGTTCAAGGTCAGGACTTTAAGTACTTCACGAATATGTTCGCCAAAAGTATGCACAGAACACTCAGTCCTGATAGTTTTACAGTTTTGTGCGTTATGTATCATTCCAGACAAATGCATTTAATAATATTCAGGAATTTGGAAGGACACTTCCCTGCCCTAGAGGGAATAAACTTGGTCGCTCCCTGCGGTGCATCATGGGCAACGTTCTCGGTGATGAGACAGCTAAGTAATGCACGGATATCCGACCTCTCCGACAAATGCTTTGATTTAAAAGTTGAAAACAAAAGCAAGAATGTTTGAAAAATCCGTGCCCTGGTCTCTAGGTTTTTAAAAATCCCATTAAAGAGTCTTCTATGGCTAAATAAAAATTTTCCCATTCCAGAAGAAGGTATTCTAAGCAGGTTTTCCACGTTACGAAACTCTAAAATATCGAATTTCACTTTCGAATCAAGGTCTACCCTGACTTCATCCAAACGACCTCTTATTTATCTATTCGATCTGAGGTTAATGTAATTACAAATTCAACACTGTAGAATTGTTCGATTGCTACATAAATCAGAATAAAAGCATACATATTTGAAAATAAAAGAATGGCAATATCTCTTAAGAAACAGAACTTAAATTATTCTAACGTTCTAGGCTTCGTTGACAGCTGAACAGTGTGTCAAGCATCAGCAATAAAGAATAATTTGGAATGCGAAAGTAGATTGAGATGTTTCTTGCTTGATTAGAATATCAAGTAGAAAGGCGTTTCGTCTAAAAAGAGAAGAAAAGACAGAGCTTATAATTAATGGCGAATTTCCTTTCACTAAATAGTGAGCTTGTTTCGCAATTTTTCAAGAAATCACTTTCTTCATTATCATTACGTGTATTTTTCCGTCGAATTTTTTTTATTGCTGTTTTTAAGATTAATTACCAACTTATTTCTATAAATTACAACGGCTGGCAGCAGCGAATATTTGCTTAGCAATAAATGTCAAATATTTCTTCGAGATTCGATCGTAAAATACTATCGAGTGGGACAAAAAAACTTTCAAAAAGTTATTAATTTGAAATTCGAATTGAAAATAAATAAATAAATTGGAAGCGCTTCAGATTTTGACAATCGCCCAAAAGGGTTTGTTAAAAGTTTTCTTACGCTCTGGCTGAGCTCGTAGTCTACTTAGTCTGCTGTTATACTCACTTCTATTAACCCGTTTTTTTACCTTTGTTATTAAGAATAATTTTTTTCACAATTATCAAATTATACAATTCAACAGTAAAATCACAAAATTAGTTAAGTTAACGAAATTTAGAATTCTCGATGAGGTGTTAAGTGTTGGAATAATTTTTTATATTTTTTGAATTCTTTTCTCAGTTTATTATATCAGTAGCAATATTCTTAGTAAGATAACTAGCAAAAATGTTTGTTTTTTTAATTATTAACGCTTTGGGTGTTGACTTTATTTACTAAATATCACGATTTTTGCACTTACGCAACATAAAATTCAGTTCAACAGCAAAGCTACCAGATATTTCAAAACTGCATACCTTTAGAATTTTCGATAGACAGTTTATCAAGTATCTATCTGTCCGATATATTTTGCCAATTAAAATTTTCCGCTTTTCTTAACAAAAATTTTTCAGTCAAAAAAGAAAAAATGACATTGAATCTATAAAAACTTAATAACATGTCTATAAAATACCACTCAGCATTATTTGTCTTGGAATTTCTGTTATAGAATAAGATTATGCGTAATATTTACGTAATTTGCCCGCGATTATGGTGATGACTTCACAAATGTACAATTAAGTAATTAATCATTAAGTAAATTGAGTAATTAATCATAAGCTATTACTACACAGCTATTACTACACATGCTTTCTCCCCTCTATTTCTCAATATTAATTATTCTGCTAATTGCTTTCTGATGAGTGTATGTAATAGTAAGAGTTGATTAACTTTTCCCTAGGAATTAAAAGAACCGCATATGGAAATTCCCTTAATTGATTATGTACAGGTGCACTCAAAAAATTTTTCTAACGTTTTCAGCTTGTTATAAATACTGATTAAGAAAAGAAAATATCCACGCCTGATCACAGCCACAGCCCAAGATGAAGCAATTTTTTTTTCAAATAAAAATACCTTCAAGTACTCGTACTTAAATGTTTGATTGTAATAGGAGAGAAATTTATAAAATCATCCCTCTGGTAATAGGGCCTATTTTTTTCGCATATTACAATCAATTTTTTCTTGTAAACTTCATTAAAAACGTAGTCCTTGTTTTGCATAATTCTTCACATATAAATGAAACAGATCCTAAGGTTTATCCTAAGTTTTTAACAGTTATCTTTAGTTAAAGCTACTTTCCTATCCTTTCTATTTTCAGCTTACAAAATCGCGGTTAATGCAAATGGGTAAGAGTAGTTTTTAAGTGGATGTTGCACTGACTTCGTTAGAGAACCCGAAATTCTGACTAGCGCGCGTTCGCCTTTTGGCTACGTCTCTCTCTAAGCTATTCCTACGCTCGGCCGTACTTCAGGCCCTCGATAGCATCGCCTACTTAATTGAGATTGAGGGACCAGCTACTTAAAACCTTGATAGCTTCGGCTATACCTTTTTAATTCAGCATTATTAAGCTTTAATTCTTATTACTTTGAGTTCAAGTCCAAGTGGAGGCTTTGCTGTACGCTCTGAGATAGGAGCTGACTCTGCTGATTCTTATTGTAATTAACCCTTCTTGAGTCTTACGTCTCTGTTCACACACTCAAGCAATTATTCGCTTATCGGTGTAAGAGGTTCGCCACATTTAACTGTTAAATAAAAGGGTGGAACCCTACACAGGTTTGACCCTTGTTTGCCTTCGTGACGTAAGAAGTTTCGAAGTTCAAATCTCGGAGAGGGTATAGTTAATTGCCTTCCCTTTCCTGCTCCGAAAATTCGAATTGCGTTCCACGCAGCCCAAACGGGGTAGTGGTTAGTGACTGTCTACCATTCCTAAGGGCCCGGATTTGAATCCCTGGCAAGACATGCATGTATAGTGAAATAATAATGTGTGGTATCTTTGCAGCATGTGGACACTCTAAATGTATGGCAAGCTGAAGGTTTGCTCGTGTGGTTTGGTGATACGGGAAGAGGGGTGGGTGAGCCTTGAACCCATTCCCGGGTGGTCTGTCTCAAAATCGGAGTGGAATTGGGCAAAATCGTACTGTCAACTATATGGTTTCCAAGGTCTCTTGCCAACGGCAAATTTAATCTTGTACTCTAATCTTCCCACGACAAATTTCGGAGCTTTGTTCAGATGATGACATCAAACATGTCCCAGTCAGATGTTGTAGCGTAAGTCGTGGAACACATGGTTCTGTAGCTCGGTGTGAGACCACACCGAGTATGCTAGGTAATGTCTTGATGTGAAGCGCAGTCCGCGTAGTACTGGCAAGTAGCATCTTTAGTGGCCAGTCGGATCTCCAGGCGTGCAAGTTCCACGCCAATGTGAAACCTGAGGACCGGGTTTTGTGACCCCGCGGTACCAGGAGGCAGCAGTGGTTATAGAGAAACTTTTAAAGTCTGCCACCTCCGATTGGGAGCCGGGGGTGGTAGCATGATTAGCGTACATTTAAACTCTTGGGGAACTATAACTGGCAACTCACCCCCTTAATAACACGGAGGTTTTACAGCTGGGGGCGGTTCGTGTAATGTCTCAGAGACGAAGCACGTACGCAATTATTAATTAGTTACAACAACAAAATCGTTCTAGAGGTGGTTTCCGAACTAAAATGGAATAGACGATAACCCGTCACCACCTAGATTTCACTTTAAAATGGGACAGACGATAACCCGTTACCACCTAGATTTCACAGCAGAGACCAGTTCATGTAATGTCTTAGAGACGGAGCACGTATACAATTACTGATTAACCATAACAGCAAAATCGTTCTAGAGGTGGTTTCCGAACTAAAATGGGACAGACGATATCCCGTCACCACCTAGATTTCACAGCTGGAGCCAGTTCGTGTAATGTCTTAGAGACGGAGCACGTATACAATTATGAATTAGTCACAACAACAAAATCGTTCAAAAGTTGTTTCTCGAACTAAAATGGGATAGACGATAACCCGTCACCACCTAGATTTGGTCTGCGATTGAGTCCCCTTCTCTCAAGTCACCGTTTAAATGGGAGATAATGTAAGGAATTCCGTGGTGTAACTGGGCCCATTCGGCTAGTAAACATAAAAGCTTGCGTTCGAATCCCGGCGATGGGACCGCTGATGTTTCACATGCTGATGCTTTGAGTCGAACCTAATGACTCGACACAGTGACAAACTAAGTAACTTTTTGTTTTTATTTCTGCTGTTTCTTTAATAATATTAGTTGTAGAAAATGTTTTTATTATTTATCTCTATCACTCAAATCAGCAACACGAGTCTGCATCTTTTGTTACAGTATATGCATGGTAATGCAAACGATCGACATAAGTTGAAAGCAGTAGGTGCATAGGTCAAAGTATTTAGTCGAATCATTTCTTGCAGGTTTAATTTAGAAATTAAACAATACTATATGAATATTCTGGGGATAAAAAGACTGTAGTAAAAAACATTTCACCTCTAAACTTTTATTTTAAAAATGAAGCAGTAACTTGATAATCACATAGGAACAGATCCCGATTTTGGTGTACTTACTTTTTAAAAATTTTACCCAGGAGTGCTGTTTTCCCCCC
Source organism: Stegodyphus mimosarum (assembly GCA_000611955.2). NCBI lineage: Eukaryota > Metazoa > Arthropoda > Arachnida > Araneae > Eresidae > Stegodyphus > Stegodyphus mimosarum. The sequence continues at coordinate 327,408 of KK116926.1, forward strand.
ATCGCGTACGGAATTTCAGATTTTAACAGTCGCCCAAGAAGGTTTGTTAAGGTTTTTTACGCTCTCGCTGAGCCTGCAATTTACCAATCTGCTATTACACTCACTCCTACTAATCTTTTTTTTTGGGCGGGAGGGGTCTTTTAGCTCTTGTATTAAGCATCATTTTCACCACACTTACGCCATATACAGTTGCAACAGTAAAATTACAAAAATTGTAAAAGCATTATAGCAGTTTACGTTTAGAATTCCCGATGCAGCTTTAAAGTGTTGACGTACATTTTCTTTAAAGTGTTTTCTCAGTTCATCAAAATCAATATTGAGTTATTTTAGTAAGTCACCTTACAAAAATGTTTTGTCTCTTAACGTTTTGTGTGTTAGATTTATTTAGTAAACATCACGTTCTTCGCACTTACGCCACATAAAATTCAACTCAGCAACAAAATCACGATATATTTAAAAACAGCGTACCTTTAGAATTTCCGATAGACTGTTTCGAGCGCTGGAGATACAAAACCTTTTTATTCCGTACAATTTTACCATTGCTCGTTTTGAAATCGTTGAGTTTGTTAATAAAAAAATTCGTTAAAGTTCCACAAAATATGAAATAGGTAATAAAATAAATTCCTAATTCGGGCTTCTCAGTGCCCATATTCGGGTGGAGGACTACGTTATTCAAAACTGGATAGCTTTAGGCACCGTCGTTTTTCACAGTGCAAGAACATGCATGCAGTCAAGCAGATCGTCATTATTTAATATCTTTAAAAATAATATAAGGAGATAATATTTGGTGGCAACAGTTTGAAAAGTGATCGCCGTTTATAGTGATGCCATACAAAATGCCATTTTGAGACTAATGTTCTTTTTGAGATAATAAAGGAATTCTATTCAAAATTTCTTTCATAAGATGGTGATTATTTTACTGTAAATAAGTTAAACGATCGTTATCGTGTGTTATTTATCTTGTGTTAGCTTTATTGGAACTGTTTGATAAAATTCAATCGTAAAACTGTGTAGACATATTACATATGTAACTGTTTATTTTAATTATTTTAAGAAGACAGTAATCTAGTAGCACATTTTCCTATGCGAAGCTTTAAGGAGATTACCGAACATGTTTCAAGGAAACTTATTCAGCAGTTTTTTGTTTCTGTTCTTCAGACCGATCATAAAGCTGTACCAGTGGAACATCAGCGTGTTTTTAATGACTAGGCAGTAAAACTATTTTTGCAGATCTCCTTATTCTGACATAAATCTCATCCCATTATTCGACAACTGGCGAAAATAATTGTAATCCTGCCGAATCAAATTTTTAATTTCTTTTTAAAAACATTTTCTCCGTGTGAATAATTATCCGGTGATTTCACTTTCCACTGGATCAAGACCCCATTTAATTCTTCCTTATAAATAAATCCTTATAAATAAATGTACACATTCCGTTTTCAAAGAGGATTTCCAGCAGAGATGCGAGCAGAATTATAAATTCAAACACAGTCTTCGAAAACAACAAATAAGTTCCTTTTAATAACATTGTTCCGAATAGCACCGAGGAACAGCCAGAAGCAAAAGCTGCTTCATACATCCTTCTTAGTTAATGATGTTAATACAAACAGCGTAAACCTTTTTTTTATAACTTTTAATGCTAGCTTATCTTTTATTGGTGAAGAATTGGTTGAATGAACGCAAATAATATCTTCCATTTATTGGACAACCCAAGTCGTGCTGACATCACGCACTGGGTCGGTAAGGCGTGACCATTCCAGAGATGAATTCGAGACGAAAGTGGTTTTAGGCAGTCCGTGAGTTTTGATTCCAACAATGGTAGCACAGACTAATGACAGTGTTAAAATGCATTAATGACAGACACAATGAGTCCATCGCCATCCAGAGTAAGACTCTTCAGTGCCCAAAAAAATTCCCCTAATGGAGAGCTGCTTTGTTAGTAACGAACGCTGCTTTCAGTTCTTGAATGTTACAATTTGGTTAAGAAAAATGGCAGTCGCACCCTTATTCAAACAGACTTGTTTCATCGACACTTCTTTCTGATTGAACCCACACATTAAATCTCTTCCATTCATTCTGTCACTGAATTAGATCACAAAAGACTAACTTACAGAAGTTCTTTTTTTCTGGAGCATTTATTTACCTACATTAAATTAATAGCCAGCCAACAGTATTTTTTGAGGTGGAGTTCAAGCAAAGTAGAAAGATACAAACAAAAAAAGTTATCTTATGAATAAAATGCCATTGCTTCGGATGAAATTATTCAAACAGGAAAGTTGACTTTCGTTTGTTAACTCCAATGTACCTTTTTGAGGCGGAAATTCCAAGAACGTTTGCATTGCAGCTAAGAAAAGAAATTGAACACTATACAAATGGTTGAGAACACTATTAAGAAGAGTACTATTTATAATTCAAGCAATTCATAACATATTCGGCATATTATATATGCTGGAGAGGTAGCGACGACAAAAACACAAAGAAGGACAAGAAGTATCTGAGAAAGAATGCTTATTATGCTTACAAGGGGGCATTCTCTACGCGTCATCACCGATATCCTTAAAATTTATACGGCATGCAGAGCTTGGCTAGAAATGGAAGTACGCGAAGCGGGAACTCCAGATGGCGAAACGTTTAAAAAATAAAAATTCTAACGCTGCTCTCGCACCGTATAAGCCATTTACGTTTGGACGTTTGCCAAGCAGCGGTTGGCGCGGCTGTAAGAACTCGGAGTGGTCATGCGACGATCGTGGGTTCGACTCCCCGTGTGGAGACTTTTTAGTCCAAAGGGATTTAGTCCCGAAGGACTATTACTTTCGTTTTGTGATTTTGCGTCGATTCACTCTGAATGCCCGTTTCACTTTTCAAATTGTTGCCACTAATTGTTATCGCTCTGCATTAAATTTTAAAAAATGAAAATTCTGTATAAATGTACGCATGTTTCTCGCATTGTGATAAAACCTAGAGCCATCGAATTTTGAATGACGTAATCCTACTGCGAATATGGGCATCTGGAAGCCCTCATTTTGAATTTGAAATTTGCTTTATTATCGATTTTATGTTTTGTAACATTTCAACGAATTTCTGATTAACAAACTAAATGATTTCAAAGCGAGCAATGGCAACACTGTACGGGAAAAAAAAACATTTTTGTCTCCAGCGCACGAGACTTACGGAAATTCTAAAGATATGTTCATTTTAAAATGATTTTGCGATACTGATTTTGAACTGAATTTTATGGATTGAGTACGTAGTATATGATATTTAATAAAAAAAGGTAGCGCACGAAACGTTAAAAAACGCGTCTCTGGACGTAATTTAAAATCTTAAATCTTTCAAATTTTTTTTTTCTTAATTTTTATTAGTTCGATGGGGCTTTTGACCCTGAAGGACTATTGTTTTCGTTTTGCGATTTTGCGTCCGAAACATTAAAAGTCTGTATCACTTTTCAAACTGTTGCCACAAAATATTGCAGCCCTGTATTATATTTAAAGAAATTAAAGAATGAAGAATGTGCATAAATGTATGTATGTTTCTCGCATTGTGATAAAACGACGGTACCTAAAGCCTTCGAATTTTGAATGCCGTCATCCTGCCGCGAATATAAGGCATCTGGAAGTCCAAATTTGAAATTTGGAATTTGTTTTATTAACGATTTCCTATTTTGTAAAACTTTAACGAATTTTTGGTGAACAAACTCGAGGATTTCAAAGCGGGCCATGGCAACGTTGTACAGAAAAAAACATTTTTATCTGCAGCGCGTGAGACTGTGTGTAGGAAATTCTAAAGATAAGCTCCGTTTAAAATTATTTTGCGATATTGTTCTTGAACTGAATTTTATGGTTTAAATGCGAAGAACATGATATTCAATAAATAAAAGTAACATACAAAATGTTTAAAAAACGCCCCTTTGGGCGTAATTTAAAATCTGAAACGTTTCAGATTTTAATTTTTTTTAAATTTATAAATAAATAAGATTTTATTAAGAAAATTAATCTATAATATCATTTTTAATTTAAGAATAACTCTTTTCCTAAATTTGTAAAAAAATAATAGCTTATTATTTTTAATCTATTAAAATCTGTGCGCGTCTGTCTGTCTGTTTTTAACATCATTTCCACCGGAACGGCGGGGAGTTAAGCTTCGAGAGAGGTACCCCCACCCCGGATTCCAAAAATTGGTGGGAAGTCATTTCGACCATTCTTATTTTCGTACGACTTTAATCAGCCGAGTTATTAATTAAGAACTCTGAAAAGGCTAATTTTCGCCCTCATTCTCCAGCGCGTGCGGCAACAGTCGCGCGCGCTGAAGATACAAATATTTTATTTCGTGTTGCCACTGCTCGCTTTCAAATAGTAGAATTTGTTCATGAAAAATTTGTGAGTTCTACAAAATATGAAAGTTTAAAATTATTTTGCGATATTGTTCTTTAACAGAATTTGATGGTTTAAATGCGAAGAACATGATATTCAATAAATAAAAGTAACATACAAAATGTTTAAAAAAACGCCCCTTTGGACGAAATTTAAAATCTGAAACCTTTCAGATTTTCTTTTTTTTTTCATTATTCTTTTTCCAATTAAGAAAAGAGGTGAATATTTCATTTTATTTATTTATTTATACTGAAAAGGCATAGAAAAGGTAAAAATTTCCGTCTTTTCAACAAGGGATTGTATTGTAATTAAAGAACATACGAAAAGATTTTGTACATGAAAATTCAAAACTTTTATTTGTCCACATTCCATGACTACACGTGTCGGGATGATATTTATTGTAGAAACAGGAGAAACAATCATTATTTCTGCATCTAGCGCACGTTATAAAGCCGCATTTTTACGATAGCATCGTTGTTTCAACGTCTCCACAGAAATACATACTTGATTGACATTTATAAAGCGTTCTCTCACATCGCAAAGTTTAGAAGCGAACCACGCGTAACGTAACATGTTACCGAAATATTGGGGCGGATCATTGATGATGAACAATCGAATACGTTTTTATGCAGTCTTCTAGGGGAGTTATTTCTTTTTCTTGCTCGATAAGATAAGAACAATTTTCTATTTTTTTAATAAAGCTTTTCACCCGACGATAAAAATATACATCGCAGGGTTGCACCAGTGGGGTACATTTAGGGGGAATTACTTTGATGCAACATGTTGGCAATCCTTCTTCATCTTTAAAAAGAGTTCGTCGTATAATTGCGGATTTGTTTGTCCTCGGCTCGAGTCAACCAGCGGAAGAAATTTGTTCTCTCGTACAAGTTAAGACAAGTCTCTTAACATACGTACAAGAGAACAAATATCGTCCCGACACACGTAATCATCGAATGTCGACAAATAAAGTTTTGAATTTTCATGTACAAATTCTTCTCATATGCTGTTTAATTACAATCCCTTGTTGAAAAGTCCGAAATTTGTATCTTTTCTATGCCTTTTGAGTATAAATAAATAAATAAAATAAAATATTCACCTCTTCGCTTAATTAAAAAAAGAATAATATAAAATTTGAGCAAAAAAAAAGTTTCCACACGGGGAGTCGAACCCACGATCATCACATCGCTTACTCCGAGCTCTTACCGCCTCGCCAACCGCTGCTTGGCAAACGACCTAAGTAAATGGCGTATAACGGTGCGAGAGCAGCGTCAGAATTTTTATTTTCTAAACGCTTGGCCATCTGGAGCTCCCACTTCGGGTACTTTCATTTCTAGCCAAGCCCTGCATGCCCTACAAGTTTGAGCGAAATCGGTGATGACGAGTAGGAAATGCCAACTTGTTAGTACATCAGAAACCAAGAACGACCCCGGACCGTAGAGCAGGCCTCACATCTCCGACCGGGACTTCCCCAGCGGTTGCAACAAGTTCGTCAGCATTGTTAAAGCAAAGAATATGTACTGTTAAGAAGGAAAACTTCGCAGAAGCAGAAGTGGCTCCCTTCCAACGAAAAGGGAAACAACTGCGCATGCGTGAAATATCTGTCGCCAAAAAGCGCCAAAGCTCGAAGTTGGTTTGGACAGGTTCGACCGTTACGTTTAGCAAGAGTTTAAACAAAGAATAGGTTCTTTGGTTTCAAGTAGCAATATGGACAATGGAAGTTCAACAGCCAGTGAAAGTGAAACTTCACCTAATATTTCATCATTTCCGAGTTTAAATTATCGCGACAAGTCAAAGAACGATTCATCTTAACCCGTGTTCCTCAATTCCCTATACACGTCGCGGAGGGGGAAAATGTCGGCTAGGTACCAAAGAACCGGCGCATCACAGAGGGGAAATTCTCGCCAACAGATTCCGTCGCCAAATCCCTTGGCGAATGTTCCCTTTTCTTTGTAGCGGCGTTGCAGACAAAGTGGTTTACATTACGTCTATGGAGCCTTTCCTTCTTTACATAGAGGTTCTTTGGTTAAAGGGGTTTCGTACAACAGTATCTTGACGTACCCGCTCCAGGGAAAGTAGTCAAGGCAAAGAACCTCTATGTACATATACTCTAGTACATATTCTTTGGTCAAGGCAAGTGAGGTCTGGCGATTCTGCTGGCCAATGCACGGGACCATCCCTGCCGATCCAATGTTGAGGATCTGTTGCATTCAGGAGGAGATGTACACTGTGAAAATAAAAAATCTGAAAGGTTTCAGATTTTAATTACGTCCCAAAGAGGCGTTTATTTAACATTTTGTGTGCTACCTTTATTTATTAAATACCATGTATTTCGCACTTAAACCGTAAAATTCAGTTCAACAGCAATATTGCAGAATAATTTTAAATTGAGCATATATTTAGAAATTTCGGTGCACACTCTCACGCGCCGGAGATAAAAATGTTTTTCCGTACAACGTTGGTATTGCTGGCTTTGAAATATTTGAGTTTGTTAATGAAAAATTCGTTAAAGTTTTAGAGAATATTGTTACGAATTTCACATTTATTTGGATATTTATTTAGAACTGTAATTAAAATTCCTTTTTATTTTCCAATAAGCAGTAAATTGAAAAGTGATACGATGTAAAACGCCAAAACGAAAGTAATAGTTCTATATCTCTCGTTCTACTGGGCCGATTCACGAAATTCAAATTGCGTTTTACATAACTGCAAAGCGCGATTTAGAATATATATTACATTTATATACAGCACTGTTCTAACATGTATTTTGACACAACATCGGATTTTTTCTAAGATGACATGCCATTTTCTTTTCCATATTTCGATTCTGCGACTCAAATTATGCCTAAATATTAAATTTTGTAAAATTTGTTTCGAAATTTACGGAGAAACTCAAAAATTTATCTTGGAGTAATTTTTTCAGTTTGCGCCAAAAATAATCCATTCAGCGAACTTCTTCATATATGGCAATCTACTTTCCTTTTCCTTTTCACATTATGCACAATGGGGAAATGTCACATCGTTCCTACTTTCAAATAATTTTAACAAAGTGCCTAAACCACATTTGATGTTTTATCGCTTTAAAAAAATTCGCCATATTTCAAAACGTGCCAATATGCAAATTCACGTATATCTTAGAAAATTTTGAATAAAAAACTCTAATTTTTTGCAGGTATGCTTAGAAGTACACCTACTTTAGGAGGATGGTAAATATTTTATAGGTTATAATTCAAAATGTTTTACGTAAAATTTATAAAAATTAATTAAAAATACAAATTAAAAAAATAAATCATAAAAAATGGGTGAATTTTATTTGGAATGAACCTAAATTTTGAAATGTGAAAGGAGGAATCAAATAAGTTTAATAAAAAAATAGAGATTAATAAATATATGCCAAATTCAATACGAATGGAGAAGCTAAAATTTTGAGAGCTCATTTTTTAAAAACGACTCGGGCGATTTTAACAAAACTTGGCAGTTTGGCATAATTTGAATCGTAGAATCGAAATATGGAAAAATATTCGCATGTCATTTCATAAAAAGCCCAATTTTGTGTAAAAATACCTATATTAGAACAGTGCTATATATAAATCTAATGTATATCCTAAGTCGCGCTTTCGAGACCTGGAAAGTGCAATTTGAATTTCGTCTATTGGCGCAGTAGAACGGGAGATATAGAACTATTCCATTTTCTTTTCGCAGTGTACATACATTGCATGTAAATTGTATATTAATGTATACGAATTTCGTTTAAATAGAAATCAAGAACTAAAGAAAAACTTATTTAGAAGAAACGTGTGCAATGCGTTTTCCTACATAACAATACAAAATAGTATTCAAATAAATATGCTACACAAAACGGAATTATTTCAATCCCGAGGGCTTCTTAAAAATTAACAAATTCGTCTGACGATTCGGTGACACATTTGTTATCCCGCAAAATTCCTTCATAGCAAAATAATATTTTTTATGTTTTGCTTTGAAGCCAGGGCGTGTTCTTAATTAGAATCTACGTTCTTCAAAATTTGCAAATCTTTTTCGACTGAGCCGATTGCTGCCAAATGGCGCTTCGTGGGGGCACACGGCACTGATCGACTGCACGTAAAAGTACATCGTTATTTCCCGGGATTTCGAGTGGTAAACATCGCTTCATGTACGTGAAGCTCGCCGACATGCATTTTACCTATAAATTGCGGCTAAGATTGAGCAACTGTTAAAAAGGATTACGAAAATCTTTTCACCCGTACCTTCTTAGCGCAGTTGTTCTGTTTCTTCTGGTAGATAGAATACAAGTCGGCGGGCGAGCGCACTTGAATACGGGGAAGGACATTTTACTTCCCTCTTAATAACATTGCTACCACCTCAGAACGTCCTTTCTGCAGACACATTCCATTATAAAATCTGTCTACTTCCATTCCTTCGACCTGCCTTTATACATTTGCTCGACATCGTTACACCTGATGCACACACATGGATTAATGCATTTTGTACTAAAATTCTACCTATAAAACTAACCTTAAATTTTATTTCATAATGCTACGTTCCCAAATGTATTCAGTGAACTTATATTCAAATTCATCTCAAGAAGAAATGAATTATTGAGACCCTGATTTTGCTTAAAAATATGCTACATTTTTAAGAGTAATTTTTTTTTATCTCTACGTGCTAGAATAAAAATAGGTTCACTTAAATGTCTGAAGATATCTGCAAATACAATATCAATGCGAATTCGAAGTGATTCTCTGCATAAGAAAACGTTCTATATGCACCTAAATGAGATCAAATTTCTGAAATCAGGGATTTCAAAAAACCTATCAAGATTTTTTTTTCTAAAAATATTATACTCAGGATAAAAATTTAAATTTTTCTCTTCCATAATAATAATAATGTTCAGTTCTTAGGAGTAACAAATGTTGAAGCTGCAATAAGTTTTACTACGATCATAATTAAGTTATTAAAAAGTAAATGGCAACAGGAAAAATATCCGAGGAAAGCATTATCTGGTATTAAAAAAATAACACAAAAAGAAAATCTGAAAGATTTCAGATTTTAAATTACGTCCGAAGGGGCGTTTTTTTTAACATTTTGTGTGTTACCTTTATTTATTAAATATCACGTTCTTCGCATTTAAACCATCAAATTTAGTGTTCATATCACAAAATAATTTTAAACTAAGCATATCTTTAGAATTTCCGATACGCAGTCTCGCGCGCTGGAGCTAAAAATGTTTTTCTGTACAACGTTGCCATGGATCACTTTGAAATCCTCGAGTTTGTTCATAAAAAATTCGTTAAAGTTTTAAAAAATAAGAAATTGATAATAAAACAAATTTCAAATTTGGGCTTCCAGATGCCCATATCCGCAGTAGGATTACGTCACTCAAAACTCGATGGCTCTAGGTACCGTCGTTTTATCATAATGCGAGAAACATACATACATTTTTGCAGATTCTTCATTATTTAATTTCTTTAAATGCAATACGGGGTGATAATATTTGGTGCCAACAATCTGAAAAGTAAAACGGGCATTCAGAGTGATTCGAAGCAAAATCGCAAAACGAAAACAATACTCCTTCAGGGACAAAGTCCCTTTCGACTAATAAATAAATAAATAAAACAAATCTGAAATGCTTCGGATTTTAAATTACGTCCAAAGGGGCCTTTTTTTAACGTTTTGTGTATTACCTTTATTTAATAAATATCATGTCCTTCGCACTTAAACCACAAAATTCAATTCAACAGCAATATCGCAAAAAAATTTTAAAATGAGACTATCTTCATAATTTCCGATACACAGTTCCGCGCGCTGGAGATAAAAACGTATTTTTTCCCTCGTAGAGTGTTGCCATTGCTAGGTTTTAAATAGCTGAGTTTGTTCATCAAAAATTCGTTAAAGTTTTACAAAATATGAAATAGATAATAAAACAAATTCCAGATTTGGGGTTCCAGATATTCGGGTGGAAACGTACGTTATTCAAAATTGGATGGCTCTAGGTGCCGTTGTTTTATCACAATGCGAGAAACGTACATACATTTATGCAGATTCTTCATTGTTTGATTTCTTTAAATATAATACAGGGCGATAATGTTTGGTGGCAACAGTTTGAAAAGTGAATCGGACATGTGTAGTGAATTAACGCGAATGCCAAAACGAAAACAACAATCCTTTAAGGACAAAGCGACTTTGGACTAATAATAATAAAATGTGAGGCCAATTTTTAATTTGTTTGATAATGTATATTTACAGAAAAATATATTTTATTTCAAAGTTTTGCTTACGATAACGGAGAAGAGGAAAGAAGGTGTTATACCTGAATGTACGTTTTCTAATCGGTATCGTTTTAATTGGCAGAGACGGCAATTCAATTTCCCAATGACAATTCGAATCATTCAGAGTAGTCCCAAAAGCGAAGGACTATTGAAGAAAAACTGGACCGTCCACTAATGAGAGCATCGGAGGCGGTCTTAGAACGATAGCATTCTTTATTCCTTCTTAAACGTGCCACTTTTGAAATTGTCTCCATCCATACTGTCCTGCATTTCGTTGAATTCGAATAAGTATAAATTACAATATAAAATAATTTTGGCAAAATGTTGATATTATTTCTTACTAGCCCGGCAGACGATCGGGCTACGGCCAAAGCAATATTTATAAGTTCTATACACCCAAAAAACAGAAAATAGAATGAACTATTAATTTAAAATACCGTATGCAAAGTTGCTAGTTATGTCCAAAGCAAAATTTATGAATTCTATGTACACCTGAAAAGAATGTGCATAAAAATATTTCAATATGAATGACGTCAGTTCATTCTTTTCAAGCAACAACCAATTGGTAAATAATTTTTTTTTGGTTGCCAAACCAGGAAACAAAAACTTTGGACACCTTACGTTAATACGTATACGTATGATGTCATGATTTAAGTTAAATATAACAGAAAAAATTTAAAAATCTAAAAGCTTTTAGATTCTACATTACAGCCAAAGGGGCGTTTTTATAACGTTTTGTATGTTACCTTTATTTATTAAATATCGTGTTCTTCTTACTTAAAACATAAAATTTAATGCAAGAGCAATATCGCAAAATAATTTTAAAATGAGCATATCTTCAACGCAGTTTCGAGCGCTGAAGATAAAAATGACTTTTTTTTCGTTTGTTGCCATTCCTCGTTTTGAAATCGTTGAGTTTGTTAACCAAAATTCTTTAATGTCTGACAAAATATGAAATAGATAATAAAACAAATTCAAAATTCGGGCTTCCAGGTGCCCATATCCGGTGGAAGATTACATTATTCAAAATTGGATGGATCTAGGTACCGTCGTTTTATCACAATGCGAGAAACATGCGCACATTTATGGAAATTATTCATTATTTAATTTCTTTAAATATAATGCAAGGCTATAATATTTGGTGGCAACAGTTTGGAAAATGAATCAATCAGAAAGTGAATCGGCGCTGGTCTAACTCAGTTTTCACGATATCAATAAAAGAATTTACGTGGCAATAACACATCGTGTCAATTATGTTAATCTGAAACAAAAAGGTTGCTAACAGCAGCTATTTATTTAAAACGCTGACACGAACGAAACATTTTCGACATACAATAACGTCACACGAAATCGCGTGCTTTCTTCCACGTCAGAACATGACCTTATATAATAATAATAATATATTTAATGTTTTGCAATGCTATTTTTATTTCATATTTTGTAAACCTTACAATTTTTTTATGAATAATATCTATGATTTGAAAGAGCGCAGTGGCAACACTTTTCGAAATAAAGCAGATTTTAATCTCCAGCGTGCCAGGTTGTCATTAGAAAAAATGAGGGCGAAAATTAATGTTTTTAGAATTTTTAATTAATATCTTGGCTGATTAAAATCGTACGAAGATGGGAATGGTCGAAATGGCTTCCCACGAATTTTTGGAATCCCGGGGGGAATACCTCTCTCGAACGCAACTCCCCGCCGTTCGGGAGGAGAAATGCAACGTTTGAATAAAACAAACAGAACCACACAGATTTTAATCGTACAGATAGGCATCGTTTATGTTTAGCTATATAAAAAAAAAGGCTACTAAAGATGTGTAATATGCATTAATTTGGACTCGTAATATGAAAAATGGTATAAAACTGCCCGACTTAACTCAGCCATTGGACTTCTTACTGAAGAAAAACATGCTAAAGGCGTAGATTTTGAATAAAACTTTATTCATTTCAAATGCGATCAGACATGTTTCTTCTTTCTCAGAAGCAATACGTTTCTGAAGACAAGGAACGTGTGTCTTAAAACACCTCGAAATTAATCAAGTTTTATTCAAACTCTACATCAATTTAAGTTTGCTTTTTTGCTTATAATGTAATTATTGCTTACACCTTTTCATTGCTCAACATAGTGCCATACATAAATAAAAAGAAAACGGTGAATAAAAGTTGTTTTTAATAGAATATGAACCAAAATTGTACCAATATAATAAATAAGATGAGTCATAGCCTACTAATAAACTTGTCAATTAAATTAAAAACATTCATTTTATATGTCAGCCATAGCAGCATATGAAAATGTAATTTAATACGTCATTAAATTAATTTTTTATTCTCCGTCACCATTCAAACGGTTAGTATCAAATAATTTTAAAAAACTGGACATAAATTTAAAAAAAAAAAAAACAACTCTAGAGCAGGGTTTTTCAACCCAGAGGTAATTCCTTCACTAAGAAAGTTTCATAGTTTCAGGGGGAAATGCGGTCAGCCTTTTATTTAGCTGCTCTTAATTTTGGTTTATGAATATAAAAAACAACTTTTATTTCAACATGTGTTATTTATCAACATTTTCTATAACTTTTGTTACTTAATTTATAAAACACCTTAAAAAATAATTTAAATCTAAATAAATGTATGTATGTATGTATGTATGTATGTATGTATTTTTCGAGTTTGGGTGCAAGGGAGGATTTAGCAATGTAGAAAGAGGTGCATGGAGCAAAATAGGCTGAAATTCACCGCTTTAGAATTTCTAATAATGCCTCAAATGTTTAAGCTAGTTTATATATTATGTTCTATTTTTTATTCTAGTAATTCATAATAATAATAATATAATAACATTATGATAATATTGAATAATAATCTCATACCACTGTTATGAAAATATAAAAAAAAAGATTTGCACATAATTTGAAAAATAGTAGCAGTGTCTTAAAATGTCTGAAAGAACAGAAGAAAAATGCATGAAAAAACACACAGACGCCATTACAAATTTTTTTTAGACTGAACAAACTAATTGTTTTGAATAAAATGGTTTGATTTGTGAAATTACGGCAAAGCCTCGAGGGCTATCTGCCGAGGGATGCCTTCCTGGAGGACTTTCTAAGGGAAACTGGCTCGTATACACGTTGCACATAGGAAAAACCAAGAAAATGCCCATGCAGCCAGCCCGGTCCGAGGTACGAATCCCGCGAACGAACTACCAGTGTTCAGCGACTTTACCACTCGGCCGCTGGTGGGCATTTCGAATAAAATGAATACAGTTTCTGGTCAAACATTAAGTTAGAATATATTGAATACAAAAAAAAAGTCTGTTTTCTAATTTTTAAACTGAAGTAAATCTTCAATGTTTTACGGGATTATTTTTGTATAAATTTATGAGATATGGTTCTTGTTAAATTCAGACTTTGATGTTAACAAATAATTAATAGTTATTTTAAAATGAATAATATAATAACAATATATTAATAATAACGGCTTCGGAGATCTAAACGAAGCTTAGAAAACAATTCTGTAATAAAAAATAACTAATTAATCATTGTACAGAAAATTGAATTGTAATATATTATTTCATTTTCAAACACG
>KK116926.1:341730-360889 GCA_000611955.2 Stegodyphus mimosarum
TTGAACTGTTATATATTATAAGTAATATATTTATTCATAATTTGATTTTTTACCGCAAGCAGTTTTTCAAGCAATTATCGTACGAAGATATTTAGCGAAAGCAATCTTCATACGATAACTGTCTCCCCCCCCAAAAAAAAACACATTTCAGGTTATGTCTATAGCTTTCTGGGAACTTGCTGAATTTAAATAATCTTTTTTCACATTTCTTTTTTAAAGTTTAGAAAATTTCATGTTGTATAAACTGAGAAATCTTTTGAATTATAACCCTCCTACATGCATTTGTCCCTAGAATGCAAATATACAATGTTTTTTTTAATAAAAAGCAAAGATTTTTAATGGTTTAAATGGGTAATATTAGAAAAAAAAAGCATACATATATACAAAACATACATGTTCTGTCATAGACAATTTCTCCTTTAACTGCTTAAATATCTATTCAAGGAAATAAATAAATACAAAAAACATGCATCATTAAAATAACTAACTTCCCTAGTAATTATAAAGCAACTTATTTTACTCAGTTTAATAAACTTAGTGAACTTAACCTAGCTGTATGTAGAAGCAGCTTAGAGCTAAACCTCCCTACAAGTGAATGAATACAAGAAAATAAACGGATTTCTGCCATTCACGTGTTTACTTTCAGGCGACAAGAATGCAATGGGAAATAGACTTACCACAAAACACCTGCATCCACCCGCATATGTGGAAAACTGTCGATGAGTGGAAGACGAAGAAGAGGACCATGCAGCAGATGCATAACAAAATAATGACAACAGACAGTCCTATGAAAACTGTAGCCGCTCGGAAAGCCGGGGTCGGGATGGAATTGAAATCGGTCAGTTTCCCCTCGCAAATCACATCCTGACCATCCTGTACCATCCGGCAGGCTTGCCACAGTCCGAAGTGACCCGTGCCTCTGCTCTCTTGAGTGTCCCCTAGCCAGTGGGGCTGAATAAAGACCACCACCACAATGATGGCAAAACAGATCGTGAAGACACCCCACAGGACACCTATGGCTTTGGAATTCTTCATGTAATTTGCATGCTGGAGGCTCGATTCGGAAGCATATTCGTACTTAGGATCGACGGTCATGGTGTTACTGTCGTCTGCGAGGGCGCGAGAGCGGATGTGCAGGATGGGGAAACACTGACTGGAATGGTTGCAGGTGGATGAAGGGTAGTCGACAACAAAACGAAACCTGGTTTACGGCGATCGCCAAGTCTTTCCGCTTGGCGGAATTTCTTGTTTCGGTTTGAGTTTTGTGGTCCAGCGCGCAGGTGCGTGTTTGCTTGACTCTTCAGTTCACTGATTTGGACCTATTTGGACCTTTTACCAGCAACTCACCTTATTCGTCGACTGATGGTGGTCACTTGATTTATACTTTCGTCTTTTTGTCCATACTAATTATTCTATTCTACCGATGCTCTTCACTAGGCGCAGAGTAAAAGGAAGCAATGCTTTCTGAAACTCTAATTCACATATGAGAAGGTGCGTGTCAAAAGGAAGCAGCGAATATCAGTGTTGTCTGACCGTTACTTAATGTTTATCTTTTTGAGCATCAAAGACAGCCGTCTTAATGCGCATCAGAGCAGCAGCAGATACAAAAAAAGAAGAACACGATTGCGTTATTAGCCAATATCTTCATAATGTCTTTAATTACGGAATTTGGAATTACGTTATTATTAATGGTCACTCATTTCCGCGTACTTAAGTAATAAAATATTATTATGTACGAACTTTAGAACAAAGCCAAAGATACTGCGCCCACTGAGCTGCATTCAATTGAAAAATAATTGACAGTCTTATGGGTAAAATCTTGATTAAGTTTTATTCTTAGAGAGCAGTCAGAATTTATAACTCTAACATATCTATAATTTATATGTTACATTTATATTAGAAATATGTACAGCCTAATATCTAATATGGAATATAAGGAATAAGTAATATAGAAATTATTATAAGTTAGATTTATACGTTCTGTATATATTACTATTTTCTGTGCATTTCGTATTAGTTATAAGAGCTCTATGTATTTCCAATTTCTTAAAAAAAAAGTTCTCGCAAGGAGATTTCTTTAAAAATCAGTAATAACGCAGGAACATATTAAAATGATTTTAAAAAGCAGTTATTCGTACTTAATTGAGACTTGTGACAATTTCAAAATTTCTGTGAATCGCTTTGTAATCTTTCTTGCGCTATTCTACAGATTTTATATTGGAAAAGAACGATATAAAAATTGCACTTTCCCTCCAGAAACGGGGAAAATAATTTGAAAGTTTTTCAGATTTTGTTTCTATATATTAAAGGGCTTTTTTTATATATTAAAGAGCTATATAGTACTTACATATTTATTATATAATTTTATATATTTAAGGGCTTTTTATTTATTAAATATCATGTTCTTCGCACTTAAACCAAATGAAATTCAGTTTAACAGCAATATCACAAAATATTTAAAAACAGCAAACCAGCATATCTTTAGAATTTCCGATACACAGTCTCGCGCGCTGGAGAAAAAAAAATTTTTTCCGTGCAGTGTGGCCTTTGTTCACTGTGAAATCGTTGAGTTAATTAATCTAAAATACGTTAAAGTTTTACAAAATTTGAAATAGATAATAAAACAAATTCGAAATTCAAAATGCGGGCTTCCAGGTGCCCATGTTCGGTTGGAGGACTACCTTATGCAAAAAACATCCACGAACTCATGCAGATTCTCCATTATTTAGTTTCTTTAAATATAATACACGGCGATAATAGTTGGTGGCCAAAGCAGAAAGTGAAACGACGCGAAATTCCATTTTAAGACTAATAGCCCTTTGGGTCTAACGCCTCTTTAGGCTAAAAAAAAATCTGCAAGCTTTCAGATTTCACACTACGCCTAAAGGAACTTTTTTAGCGTTTCGTGTGTTACCTTTATTTATTAAATATCATGTTTTTTTGCACTTAGACCCTAAAATTCAATTCAACAACAATATCACAAAATAATTTTAGAATGAGCATATCTTTAGAATTTCCGACACACAGTCTTGCAGCTGGAGATTTTTTTTTTTACAGTGTTGCCATTGTTCGTTTTGAAATCGTTAAGTTTGTTAACCAGTTGTTGTGTTACAAAATATGAAATAGATAATAAAAGAAATTCCAAATTCGGATTTCCAGATGCCCATATTCGGGTGGAGACGTACGCTATTAAAAATTAGATGGCTCTAAGCCCCGTAGTTTTATCACAATGCGAGAAACATACATTAATTTATATTTAATTAATTTCTAATTTGGTGACAACAATTTGAGAAATGAAACGCCGTTTGTAGCGAAACGTCACAGAATGCCAAAACGAAATTAATAGCCCTTCTGTCCTAACGCACTTTGGGCTAACAATCGAAATTCAGATCTAATGCGTGTCCAAAATCTGTTCGCTGCGTGGAATGAATCAATGCTTATAATAAATAAATAATGAATGAATTCCACAATGCAAGGCATCTGCATTCGCACAGATGCTTCATATTAGAATCATACATGCATATAGCAATGAAAAAGCTTTTTTCAAAACAAAATTATTTAAATATAACTTTTCCTAAAATTATAATTATTTTCGTTACTTTATTATTAGTCCAAAGATGCTTTGTCCCTGAAGGACTATTGTTTTCGTTTTGCGATTTTGCGTTGGAAACATTAAAAGTCTGAATCACTTTTCAAACTGTTGCCACAAAATATTGCAGCACTATATTATATTTAAAGAAATTAAATAATGAAGAATCTGCCTTAATGCATAAATATTTCTCCAAATGTGATAAAACAACGGTAACCTAGAGCCATCCAGTTTTGAATAACGTGCGTTTCCACCCGAATAGGCGCATCTGGAAGCCCGAATTTGGAATTTGTTTTATTATCTATTTCATATTTTATAAAACATAAAAAAATTTTTGAGGAAAAAACTCAACGATTTAAAAGCGAAAAAGCGAGCAATGGCAATGGGGGGGACACCTTTTATCTCCAGCGCGCGGAACTATATATCGGAAATCCTAAGATATGCACTGAATTTTATGGTTTAAGTGCGAATAGTATGATATTTTATAAATAAAGGTAACACACAGCCCACAGAACGTTAAAAAACGCTTCTTTGGACGTAATTTAAACTCTGAAACCTTTAAGTTTTTTTTAATGTGTATTTTTTTTTAATTTTATTTTTTCTTTTTCTGCCATAATGTTAATCCTTCAGTTTATTATTAGTCCAAAGGGATTTAGTCCCGAAGGACTATTACTTTCGTTTTGCGATTTTGCGTCGATTCACTCTGAATGCCCGTTTCATTTTTCAAATTGTTGCCACTAAAAGTTATCGCTCTGCATTAAATTTTAAAAAATGAAAAATCTGCATAAATGTATGCATGTTTCTCGCATTGTGATAAAACCTAGAGCCATCGAATTTTGAATGACGTAATCCTACTGCGAATATGGGCATCTGGAAGCTCTCATTTTGAATTCGAAATTTGCTTTATTATCGATTTTATGTTTTGTAACATTTCAACGAATTTCTGATTAACAAACTAAATGATTTCAAAGCGAGCAATGGCAACACTGTACGAAAAAAAAAACATTTTTATTTCCAGCGCACGCGACTTACGGAAATTCTAAAGATATGTTCATTTTAAAATGATTTTGCGATATTGATTTTGAACTGAATTTTATGGTTTGAGTACGTAGTACATGATATTTAATAAAAAAAGGTAGCGCACGAAACGTTAAAAAACGCGCCTTTGGACGTAATTTAAAATCTGAAATCTTTCAGATTTTTTTTATGTGTTGTACTTTTTTAATTTTATTTTTTCTTTTTCTGCCATAATTTGTTCCTAATTTTCGTTACAGGAAATTTATTATTAACGTGATAACAGCAATATAATGACACAACTAGCAGGACGTAGTAAACATGGCTATTACCATTCTAGATAATAAAAATATAACAGATTAAAAGAAATTGCCTAAACGCTTTCGTATTAAAGATATTTTTCTATTTCCAGTCCCTTGAAAGGAAATTTCAAAACCGAGTAGCATTAAATTTCTTAATCAACACAGTACCTGAATGCAGTTCGCATTACAATTTATTTTCTATATAAATAATAGTATTTATCGATTAAATCTGAATTTCGGAAGCCTTTCAGTTATGAAACATCAGCCGCAATTCCCTATTATCCCTACAGAGAACTCGTTTTATCTCAACTTTCAGCGGCACTTGCGTAAAAACATCCTGAAATCACCGTTTCAGGTTGTTTGGCGAGGAAGGTATATTTGCATTTTAATTGTAACTCATAGATTTGGCGAGAAAGTGCCAAATGTCATAACCCGGAACAACCGCTCACCCAAACAGAGCTTTCGGATTCTTTCGCGCGCATGTGTAGTGCCTCGGCGGCCCAATGACACGGCGGCCGTTTCAAAATAACGGCACTTCGTCCGCCTCGAGGCTTGACCGCAGTTTCCGGGAACATTTTTCCTCCGATTCCCCCTCCCTCCGCTACTCGCCACTTATTGTTCGAGAGACCGCTTCTCTGGACTCTTGGAGGTCAGTGGCGCTGCGATCCAATGACGAAATCACTTATCAACTTACAAAAAAATTGAAACATTTCATATTCATCTGTAACGTAAAAAATCTGATGTGTACACCACATGACTTCCTTGTACGGAATATGAAATTATAAGCAATTTTCCACCATTTCATTTAAACGTATTGGATTGAATTAAATCTACAGTGGCACAAACAATTGAGGATACACTTTACTTTTACTTGATAAATCCAACTTTCAATCGAAATAACACATTCACTAGAAGTGCAAACGTACTTTTATTCTTAGACATAACAAAAGGTTTAATTCACAGTAAAAATAAAGAAAATTCAACGACAAAATTCTAAAATAAAAATTTTCAGAAGCATTTCAAATAAACAGAAGCAGACTTTTACCTCAAAAAATTGAGGATACACCAATGAAATTTTTGTTTAACTACCACTAGATTTTTTTTTCTGCTTGCTACTATCATAATCTAAGTTTGGCCAATTTGATCTTAAACCTTTTCGTCTGTTATTTTTTGTCTTTTGAAGTTGGTTATGTGAATTTAAAGTCGTAATTTTAAATGGAAAATGGCTCCTCGGAAAGAGACCACTATTGATGTAAGAAGATTTATATTAAGGTCATTTAAGAAAGGAAAATCTTATCGTGAAATAGCTGAAATTGTCGGTAGAAGCCACTCGTGTGTACAGAAAATCATTGGAAGATTTAAAAGCGATGGATTAATTGAAAATAAAAGTGGAAGAGGAAGGAAAAGTATTCTGAGGGATGTAGCCAAAAAAAAAATTTGAAAAATATCAAGATTCATCCTAAACTAAGTGCAGTCAAATTAGCTGCAGAAACTTCTCAATAATGTGCAGAAGTGTAAGTGCTGAAACTGTGAGAAATTGGATTAGACATGCTGGATATAGCAGTCGAGTAGCTAGAAAGAAAACATTTATAAGCTTACAAAATCAGAAAAGCGTTTGAAGTTTGCAAAAACTCATCAGTTGAAGACAGATAACTTTTGGAAGAATGTTATATTTAGTGATGAAAGTAAATTCAACATTTTTGGAAGTGATGGTCGTCGCACCGTTTGGAAAAAGCTTTGGAGCCAAAAAATTTACGTCACGTGGCTCCGTCACGGTTTGGGGTTGTATGACTTCAAATGGGGTAGGAAATTTAGTTTTTATAGATGGCATAATGGATCATAAACTTTATACACTCCACAACAATCTTAAAGAAAGTGCAAAAAAATTGGGTTTAGGTGGAAGTTTTATATTCCAGCACGACAACGACCCCAAACACACGGCACATAATGTCAAAATGGGGTGTCTTTTTCATTGTAAACAACAATTGAAAACACCACCACAGTCCCCTGACATCAATGTCATAGAAAATTTGTGGGCCACACTGGAAAAGCGATCCAAAAACACCAATTAGGAACAAAGCCCATTTAAAGCAAGTGTTACAAGAAGAATAGGATAAAATATTTCAGATACCACCAAAAAATTGGTCGAATCGGTACCAAGACGTTTGGAGGGCATTATAAAAGCCAAAGGACATGCAACCAAATATTGGCACCGTCTTTGTATGTGATATAACGTAAAAATTTCCTTGGTGTATCCTTAATTTTTTGAGGTAAAGATCTGCCTATGTTTATTTCAAATACTAGTGAAATTTTTAATTTTGGATATTTTTTTGTTGATTTTCGTTATTTTTACTGTAAATTAACCCTTTTGTTACGTGTGAAAATAAAAACACGTTTTCTCTTCTAGTTAATGTGTTATTTCTATTGAAAGTTGAATTTATCAAGTGAAAGTAAGGTGTATCCTCATTTGTTTGAGCCACTGTGCTGCATCGATAGCGCATAAGCCACAGTAGAATAAATGCACTCTTTAAAATTCACTGTATTTGTTTACCACAGCGACGCTTTGGCACTAGCTTCACTTAACAGCGCTTCATTTTATAACTCATCAAGAATGCAAAAAATTAGGTATATCATCTGGAAAATTACCTAATCGTTGCTACATGTTCTATTCAAATAGTATAATAAATCTAAAACAATGTGTAAAAGAAATTAAACAAACAAACAGAGAAAAAAAAGAAGAAAGAAACAGTTTTTCGCAGACGATTCAGTATTTCTCATTCAATTAGTTTAGTTCTTAATTCGCGAGAAGGCAAAAATACATAAAAATTCAAAATATCTATATTAAAAATTACGAAGTAAATCTTAAACACTTATTTCCCCGAATAAATTCCGGAGTGGATTGAGCATGATTTAATTCGCAATTATAAAAGAAGGCTTTATCTTTGGTGTTGCGAAGCTTAGTTTCTCTAGATTGGCAACAAATCTAATATTCTCCTATGTTTCAAATGTAAAGTGAAAAATGATTAGGCTTAGCCGCATTTAAACAACTTTTAAATTGTTGATAATTCTACAAATCTTCCATGCAAATTTACTAAAGGCATAAAAACCTTAACCGGAAGATAAGAACAACAGAATTCAATCATTTTTAAAGCAAAAAATGCACAATTTACCAACATATGAGAATAATAATAAAAAAAACTGAGCTCACTGAGCCGAGTAACAGAGTGGATATATATATACACATATATTTATATACTTTTGGTGAGGCCGATTGCAATCAAAATGCGAGGTGCACATCTAGATGTTATAACAGTCCTGTATACAAACTTTTAACGTTCTGAAACTACTCGTTTTTGAGTATGAAAGGTACATACGTACATGCATACGTAAGTACGTACAGACACATTGAAAAAGATCTTTTCTCAATCCATTTCAAAGCAATTTTATAATTCGTTTGGAAAAAAAAGAGGCCTTTTTTCTGTTCTTACGTACGGATGTCACTCAAAAACATCCTTCAATTGCATTCCATAGTGGTTAAAATGCATATTTTCGTTAAAATAGGATACCCAAATTTTTCGTGATTACAATACTTCCTTTACTTCGTACAAGGAAGTAAAAATACATATAATTTTATGTCAATAATTATAAACTACTACTACTGCTACAATTTTCAACCACAACATGTCATGGCTATTCTCATTCCCATTTTGCTGAAGTTCATTCGAGAAAAATACGACGAGCTACCTACGTCACCATTTGTAGATCAGTCAATTTGATTCTTTTCTTATTAATTTTCAGCTGCGCGAGAGGGGGGAGGAGAACTGCTCACATGCAGATACACTCCCAAACAAAGGTAGTGATTTTATTGCGAAAATTCGTAACTGATGGGGATCAACAAATGCGAAACAGGGTGAATCAAATGTCAGAGGAAAAAAGCTTTTACTTATCAAATTTTAAGTATGATGGGAATAAAAGTAATAATTAATACCAAACAATAAAATTAGTGACTACCTAACTGCAAATTAGAATATTATAACCAATAAATGGGAACAAGATTGACTCTTCTTAATATTAATATAGTAATTTTATACCAAAAGTACTTATCTTTTGAATTAGAGCTGTGCTAAATCAACTGAACTCCAAAAAACGCATATAAATTAATTAGCTCTATTCGTAGAATTTTCGGATTTATTTTTGGTAACGAAAATAATGTAAAACTGGATTTGAGATCATTAAAATCCGTAACTTTTCCTTCAAATTCTTGTCATAATAACGTGAATTAATTTTTGGGAAATCTATTCGAGTTCCACGCTAAATTGCTTTGGGAACTACTTCGACAACACTGCGGAAAAGAATAGCCATTGTCCGGAAACTTTGATCTTAAACGACACTTTCCTTTCGTTAGATAGAATACAAGAATTAAATACAACATAAATGAAAAGACTGCAGTCTACCCACAGACAGATTGACAGACATTTTTCAGACAGATTGATTGTAAGAACCCAATGAATCTACGAGCCATTGGACAAAAAGTCATCGTATATAGTTTCAAATAATTTTAACAAAGTGCGTAAACCACATGTGATGTTATTATCGCTAAAAAAAAAAGATGCTAAATTTCAGAACGTACTAATATGTAATTTCATGTATAGCTTTGAAAATTTTGAATAAAAACCCGTAATTTTTTCGCAGGTGTGCCTAGAAATGCATCTACTTTAAGATGATGTTAAAAATTTCATAGGTTATAATTCAAAATGTTTTCGAAAATTTATTTAAAAATACAAATTTTAAAAGCAAATCATAAAAAATGGGCGAATTTTATTTGGAATGAACCTAAATCTCGAAACGTGAAAGGAAGAATCAAATAAGTTTAATAAAAAGAGGTATTAGTAAATACACTCTTAGACACACACACAAAAAAAAAGCGACTCACCAAGAAGGAGTTATACGAATGGGACGAAAATCGGTAGAAGTGATGTATATGTACAGCAAAACAAATCATTACAATTTGAGAAAATTTGGATGATTTATTGAAGTGATAGAGCTTCACAAAGTGAAAAAGTCAGTAACGCGTTTGTCCACCTCTGGCCCTTATGCAAGCAGTTATTCAGCATCAATCAATATAGGTTGCGGATGTCCTCTTGAGGGATATCGTGCCAAATTCTGCTTAACTGGCGCGTTAGATCGTCAAAATCCTGAGCTGGTTGGAGGGCCCTGCCCATAATGCTCCAAACGTGATCAATAAGAGAGAGATCTGGCGACCTTGCTGGCCAAAGTAATGTTCGGCAAGCACTAAGGCAAACAGTAGAAACATGTGCAATGTGGGGGCGGGCATTATCTTGCTGAAATGTTAGCCCATGGTGGCGTGACATGAAAGGCAACGCAACGGGCCTTAGAACTTCGTCGACGTACCGCTGTGCTATAAGCAGTCAAAGGGGTCAATCAAAGGGGTCCTACTATGAAATGAAATGGCACCGTAAACCATCACTACTGGTTGTCGGCCTGTCTACCGGAAGACAGTCAGGTTGGTATCACACCGCTGTCCGAACGCGCCTTCGCCGGTCATCGGGTCTCAGTTCAAAGCGGGACTCATCACTCAAGACTATTCTACTCCAGTCTGTGCAGTGACATTCCAGTGCGAATGAGCCCGACACCACTGCAAACGGGCTTGACCTTATACAGAGGTCAATGGTAGTCGGCGCAAGGGGCGCCGTGACATCAGCCCTCTTTCTGTGAGCCGTCCATAAATGGTCCTTGCGGTCACTGAAGCACTATTTGCGCGTACAATCGATGATATTGATGCATCTCGGGCTGTGAGTGCCGCTCTGACGATTGTTCGGTCTTCACGTTCTGTCGTTTCTCTAGACCTACCGCTTCCTTCTTGACGCTGTGTGCGGCCATGGTTCACCCATTCCTGCCAACATCGTCTAATAGTGGCATCGCTCCTGCTTAAATGTCCAGTTATTCGTCGATAAGGCCAACCGGCTTCTGAACCTACTTACACGACCTCTCTCAAATTCTGACATCCACGCATATCGTTCGCGCACCTGCATGCGAAGCATAGTTACTGTCTACCAGAGTACACGGAATGAAATTCGTGAAGAATTTATGACCTGGAATCGTCATTTCTCCTCTTAAATATCCTGCTAGTTGCGCAGATCAGACGCCCTGTAGCGACAACCGTTCATTCATTGGCAGCCAAAATGTAAAATTTTGCATTTTCCGTCGAAACCTGTATGTTACTTAAAACCGGAGAATAAGAAGGCGGCAAACATCACGTTACATATTAAATTACATTTATTGCACGGCAGAACACACAGGATACACTGGGTACAGAAACAGCAGAGACAGTTGACGGGGGACACGGGCATTGTTACTTTACCATAATGGTTATCCAGTATAGCACCGTGCCCACCTCTATCCAGAGCAGAGCCGAGAAGCAGAAACAGTGAATGAACAGCTAGTTCTTATACCTGCGCTTGGCTCAGCTTGCAACCTAAAAGAAGCCAATTAGCGCCTTTTTGGCGTGAACATAAAATATCCTTAACACTGTATGCCTATCAATTCGTGTCCAATTTGCTTTATATCTTCTCGGTGAGTCGTAGTGCGTGGGGGTTTTTTTTTTTTTTTTTGTTTTGTCTAAGAGTGTATATACCTAATTCAATAATTCAATTAACATGGAGACGCTAAAATTTTGAAATCCCTCATTTTTAAAAACTAATCATGCGATTTTTAGCAGTTTGACATAATTTGAGTCGTAGAATCGAAATAAGGGAAAAAAATTGGCATGCCATTTCGGAAAATGTCCGATTTTGTGTCGAAATACCTATATTAGAACAATGCTCTATACAAATCTAATAGATATCCTAAGTCGCGCTTTCGGGACATAAAAAACGCAAGGTGAATTTCGTCAATCAGGCCAGTAGAATGGGAGATATAGAACTGTCCCCCCCTTTTTTTTCGGTGGGTACATCGTGCAATCCCACCGTAAAACCCGCAATGCGGTATTTATTAAAAATAAGGATTTATGACTTGAAGAGATTATAATACAGTCTCAATTTAATTTGAGATTCCCAAATTAAACTGAATATCCGTTTTGGTGTAACAAAAATAACAGATAAACATAACAAGTAACAGATAAACATAATGAGATAACTATATTAAGTACTGAGAACACAATACTATAATGAATTGTAATAATAATACTAAAGAAATAGGTATCCGTGGGGTTATTTCAGTTGAAGAATTTGGTGTCTTTGCACAATGAAACTCGGAAACCTCGATCAAACGTGTGCCCAAAAGTACAAAATAGGCAAGATAAAACTAACTGGCAAACTTACCCCTTCAGCCATTTCAACAGTTCTAGTACTCAGTCTTTTCGGAAACGATCCTGTAGCACGCCACCTAAAAGATAAAACAGGTGTTATTTTGTAAAAGGTTTGAAGTAGATTCTGCGAGTGACTTTTGTACATTTTCAATTAGTAATTCATTTTAAACGTTTCTGAAGTTTTTCCGGTTCATTTTATCTTGCACAAGTTGAAAAATATTTCTTTTTTCTTAAATCGGAAATTCATTTTTATTACAACTTGCAATTCTTTTGCAACGGTGCTATAGGTTTAGTTTCGTTGAACTGATTGTGGCAAAGACCACTGGGGCTATCTGCCTAAGGGTCGGATGCCTTCGCGGAGACTTTCTAGGGAAAACGGCTAGTATACACGTTACGTATGGGGAAGACCACGAAAACGCACGTGCAATCAGACCGTTCGCCTGGAATCGAACTCAGATCGTAACTACCAGCGTTCGGCGCTTTTACCGCTCGACCGGTGGTAGGCTCTGTGCTATAGGATTACTTACTCAAACGCCCTAGTACTGTATTTAAAGTTCAAATACACACACATCACCACGTTAATCGTGCTAGGCATACAGGACTAGATCAACACGTTATAATTTATATCTTTAACAAAATTCCAGAGTTCACTTTTTCTTCGAGCAGTGAGAAGCTGGGGATGCCGACACTTATGTTCTCAGAATTTAAATGATATTGTAGATTAGTTCACAGCAATATAAATTATTTATAATTCCTTTTAAACTTATTTTATAATTAATTTTTTACTTTAAATTGCTTTTTACGAATAGAAATTATATATATATATATATAGTTTATTATCAAAAGCCTTGCTAATGATGTAAGCAATCGATTAGTGTATACAGTAAATGTCCGATAGTCCGGCATGCAACAGTTCTGCCCAGCCGATAATCCGGCACTTTTTCATCGACATTCCTATCTTGAGTTATTAGCATCTCATTCGGCAATATTCGATAACATTCGACAGATGGTTCGTTTTCTTTTTAGTATTTTCATTTAGCATTTTGTCAGCCTGCGGCCGAGCTGTAAAGTCGCTGAGCACTGGTAGTTCGAATGTCGCGAACGGGATATCTGCATGAACGTTTTCGGGCTTTACCCCATGTGTAACTTATTAATGAGCCTGTTTTCCACCAGAAAATCCTACACGAAGGCATCTCTTCCCTTAGGCAGATAACCCTCCAGTGCTTTACAGTAACCAAATACACCAACATCCTTTGTCCAGTTCTTCGCGATCGTATAGGGTTTACTTTATTTATTTGGAACATTTCCATAACTTGATAAAAGTATCGGTAAGAGAATAAAAAGGGAACATCTCACAAATCCCCAGAATCTGGAAAATATTAATGAAAATTATGCAAGACAATAAATAGTTGTTCAAAACTTTCAGTGTAAAAATAAGAATTCGTGTTCTGATCTCTGCGAGCGTGTGCGTGTGCGCGTGCGCGCGCGTGTGTGTGCGCGTGTGTGTGTGTGTGTGCGTGCGTGCGTGCGTGCGTGCGTGTCTTTCGTTCGTGTTGCGAGTAAGCTAATAGACCCAGGGCCACGAAATTTGGTACGTAGATGTATCTACACAAGAGCCAGTGCACCTCGAAGCGATTTTTTCGAAATTCGAATTACATTTTTTTTTATTTTATGTTTTGTGACCCAATCGGGTCATTTTGAGACATAATGGGCTACAGGAAAGCGAGATTTCACTCTATACATTTCATTTTTACATCGTCGTGAAGCGTAGACACTTAGCTATTTTACGAACTTAAAATAATTTTCGTATTTCAATAAATCGATTAAATACGAATTTATTTAGGAAGGTGAGCTTAACACCTTTTCAGCGGAATTTTTTTTAAAAAAACTTATTTTAAAAAATGTGCTGTTTATTTTCCTTTGATTTTTGGACACGTTGAACTTTAATCCTTTCGACTCCTTTTAAAAAAAGAATTTTGGAAAAATAATAATATTTTGTATTTTTTTAAAATTTTTTAAATGAAGCTTCCGAATACACTTCTCACATCTCAGATATTTTAAAATGTAGTTTTGGCAACAATTTTCCTTTCTTATTGTTGTTGATAGATTTTTGATGAAATTGCATCATTTTGAATAGTTTCATTCTTTTAAAAATTTCGGTTTGGCAACAATTTTTCATCGTATTTCTTATGTTACTGTTTTTAAGAGACTGAAAAGTTTAAGAAATTAAAAAGTTGTTTCTTTTTGCAACGGTAAATTGTTTAATTACTTTATTAGGATAATTAACATTTGTATCAAGGGATATTGCTTATTTCATTGTAATATTATGTTTTAATTATATATAATTTTAATTATAAAAAAGTTTTGCGTGATATTTTTTACTCTGTTTAAGTTCTTAATCTGTTTATACCATTTGAGTTCTTAAGATTTTGCAAAGGAAGTTGGTTAATTTATTTATTAGGATAATTAATATTTGTATTAAGGGATATTGCTTATTTCGTTGTATGCTTTTTATATGTAATGCATTTTTAACAGAATTTTTTTTCCGTTGTTGTTTGTTTCTTTTTCGATAAAATTGTTCTGCAGAGTAAAATTCTGTGCAGTTTTCAAATTTAAATGTTTGGTATTCTCTTTAGGCATTTTTCTGGTACACTTAAGAGCCAGACGAAGGCTGGCCGCGCAGCGGCTAGTTCTATATAAAAGAATAGAATTGAATCTTTTGTATTGAACTGAATTTAAAATAAATGATGACATTTTCACAGTTGTTGTTTCTTCAAAACGTGCGAAAAGCAAAAGCTTAAAAAACGCTTAATGAAAATTGTGGCCAAAAGCCATAAAGCAAAATTGAATGGAAGCGAACGAAAATATTGATGATCAAATAAATGACCAAACATTCTGAGATATTGCAAACAATTCAAAATCTTCCTCGCAATCCATTAATCACCCTTTCAGAAAAAGAAAGATAATGAATGAAATGAAAGGAATAACAATAAACCATTTTTGAAAGAGTTATATATATTTATTTTGAATTATGATGAAAAGAATCATAATTCAAAATATTTTCGATTAGCATATTGCAAAAGCAGTGACGAGTAACGAAGAAGATTCAACTAAGATCGTTTGGCGTGAAGGTGGAGAAGTATTAAATATATTTGTGAAATCTCCTCAAAAAAATGTTTAAAAAAAAACAGAAAAATAATAAATATTCGTAATTCACAGAAACTCCCCCCCCTCCGACAAAACCGGAACAAAAAAAAAGATATGCACATTTGAACTTCATTTGGAAAGACTTTAGGTACAGGCATTATTCATGATTTCGGAAAACAAAAACTGATTAAAATGAACTAAACTATGATTTTAAGCACGAAGATGCAAAATGCAAAACAATCAACAAACACTGCTTTGATTGACACAAAATTCGGTAGGAAAGTAGCATATGTATTTATGCATAAAACAAAATCAATAATTATAATGCAGAAAAGAAAACAAGATTAAATGTTTGTAAGTTATCAGATAATGACATACTGCAGACTTAAACAGGATTATGTATAAAGTGAAAATAAACAGCGTAAAATGAAAAAAAAAGTGACATTCATAGGGTATGTGGTCCCCCCTCATCTGTATACAAAGTTTACACCTTGTGACCATGCTTTCAATTAGGCGGTCGACCACCGCAGAATTAAGCAATCGCCATTCTTCTTGTAGAGCAGTTTCCGGCTTAATAAGAGTGGCTGGTAGTGGGAAACGTAAAGATACAGCACGGCCGAGAACATCCCGAAGATTTTCAATGGGATTAAGTTCGGGCGAATATGCTGGCCACGCCATACGCGCAATCCCTTCACTCTCCAGGTAGTCATCGACGACGTCAGCTCTATGGGAACGTGCGTTATCGTCCATTAAAACAAAAGTAGGGCAGAGATTAAAGTAGATTGCAGCGTACAATCTCACAATGGGTTCTAGGACTTCATCTCGATACCTGACAGCCGTCAAAGAACCCCGTTTAAAGGTGTGCTGGTCGGTGCGATATCTTAATGTAATGCCTGCTCACATCATAATGCTTCCGCCTCGGAATGCGTGATGTTCGGTGATGTTTCTGAACTTATTGACTTATTACGTGTTCGTTATTCACGTCATATCCTTATAGGCTTGTCATTGACATCTGGCTCCAGAGCAAATCTTGACTTATCAGTAAATATCCAATTGACATGTTCCCGGCACCACCGTAATCGTGCCCCTCTCGACTGGACGGATAGAGGAACACAAACTCGAGGTACCCGGGCGTACAGTCCACTCATATGTAATCTTCGCGTACAGTAACTGCAGATATCGCCTTGCCAATGGACGCTGTAATCATAGATGTCACACGTGTGGAGGTCGCTCTGCGATTCCGCTTGGCTACAATAGCAATATATCGACCTTCCGCGGGGTTGTAATCCTCGGGCGACCGGCTATGGGCCTTCGGACAACTGTCTGTGTGGTTTGAAACTGTTTCCATAAACGTGAAATTACAGAATGATGAACGCCGAAGAAAAGAGCAACATCTGTGATCGACTGTCCTGCTTCCATGCGCCCCACGGCACGCCAGCGCTCAGAATCTTCCATTCGTCTTCTGGAAGTCGTAGAAACACGTGTGTCTCGAAAACAAATTGTACGAAAGTTTTAAACACCTTCTATCAGCACTTACAATCAACTTCTGTAACCCTTCATAAAGCTGGCTTCTTATAAGACTGCCTTTTTTGCATATTTCTTGACATGAAAGCGCGATTGGTTGTTACCTAACATATTTGCATACTTCCATCTGCCTCTGCAGCGAATAGCATCCCCTTCAATTCTGATTGGCTTCCGGAAATTAGCATTTTCCTCTCCGTGCTTAACTTTTGGAAGTGAGTGTATATTGTTACGGATTTCATATTTATTTGGCTATTTATTTAGAATTGTAATTAAAATTGCTTTATTTTTGCCGTGCAAAGCAGACGATTTTTAAAGAGAAAGCTACTTCGGAAAAATAAAAATGCGCGTGCATTTAATATTTAATAAATAAATATCTCGTAATTACTGTTGCCATCCAGAAAAATCTAGAAATCGAGATTGTTCTAGCGAATAATTAAAAAGCTTATAAAAGCTTAATTGAAACACATCATCTCAGTTGTAGTTGTAGCTGTGTAAAGCGAACTACTGTTTTTTTACTTAATGCTGCAGCGATTTCGCTGTCAAATAGAATTAGTTTATTTGTTTTGAATTGAGTTTTGGTAAACGTTTGAGATATTGTGATACTGTACGAATACCTCTGAAGAAAAATTTCAGCATTTTGATTTATTTCTTGTGGAAAGAATAAATTTTTGTTAACTTTTTAACGACTTGTGCATTGAATACGCAACGAACACGTTCGCACGCAACAATATTTTACTGATTAACTGCAGTTGGACAATAACTATAAAACAATTTTTTTCCCATTTTTAGTACATTCCATAGCGCTAAAAATATCGTTTTGATACGTTATGCAGTTTTAGTCCAATAAGGTGGTAGTTTTAAGAATTCCAAACAATATCTGCCGGAATTATAAGATTTTGTGTGTTAAATATTTTATGAACTTATATTTGGGCCATAAATATGACAGTCGAAATAATTAGTTAATAAAAAATAGCTAATCAAAAACTATTTTGCCAATTTCATAAGATAGAATACAACTGGAGGTATGTCTCAACTGCTCTCGAAACCATTTAGACGATTTTTTTTGTGTGTGACATTTGTACGTACAGAAAGAATAAAAAACTATTTTTTCCTAAACGGGTTGTAAAATAGATTCGAAAGGAATTTTTTCGTAACGTCTGTACATACTATGGGAGACACATACGTACACTGCGAAAAAAAAGGGGGGCAGTTCTATATCTCCCGTTCTACTGGGTTCGATTAACAAAGTTCAACTTGCGTTCTTCATGTCGCAAAAGCATGACTTAGGATATATATTAGATTTATATATCGCACTGTTCTAATATAGGTATTTTGACACAAAATCGCACTTTTTCTGAAATAACATGCCAATTTTTTTTCCATATTTTGATTCTTCGACTCGAATTATGCTAAACTGCCAGTTCTGTAAAAATGGCACGAGTAGTTTTTAAAAAATTAGGTCTCAAATTTTAGCTCCTCAGTGTTAATTGAATTTGATATATATTTATTAATCTCTCTTTTTTTCTTAAACTTATTTGATTCTTCCTTACACATTTCGAAATTTAGGTTCATTCCAAATAAAATTCACCTTTTTTATAACTTATTTTAAAAATAATTTTAATTTAATAAAATTTTTTATAGATTTTTCGAAAATAATTTTAAATAATAATCTATAAAATTTTTACCATCTTAAAGTACATATATTTCTAAGCATACCTGCAAAAAACAATTAGAGATTTTTATTCAAAATTTTCAAAGATATACGTGAATTTATAAATTGGCACTTTTTAAATTTGGCATATTTGTTGAAAGCGATAATAACAGCAAATGTGGTTTAGTAACTTTGTTAAAATTATTTGAAAGTAGGAACGATGTGACTTTTTCCCCTCATGCACAATATAAAAAAGGGAAAGGAAAATAGATTGCCATATATTAAGAAGTTCGCAGAGTGAAAACTGGTGCAAACTGAAAAAATGCTGCGAGATAAATTTTTAAATTTCTCCGTAAATTTCTCACCAAAAATTACAAAATTTAATATTTAGGCACAATTTGGGTCGTAGAATCCAAATATAGAAAAAAATTGGCATGTTATTTCAGAAAAAGAACCATTTTGTGTCAAAATACATATATTAGAACAATGCTATATATAAATCTAATATATATCCTAAGTCGCGCTTTCGAGACATGAAAAACGTAAATTGAATTTCGTCAATCGGCACTGTAGATTGGGAGATATAGAACTGTCCCCCATTTTTT
>KK116926.1:360921-374828 GCA_000611955.2 Stegodyphus mimosarum
CCCAACGGATACGGAAATGACGGCGCCGTAAGAACTTTAGAGGACACTATTCATTTTGCAATTTTGAACAATTTATTACGTCTATTTTGCAACTTTTAAACATTACAGTTACAGAATATTTTACGGTTCATTGCATTTACATTTTAACAATAAAATATTTTTCTAACCAATTTTTTGTGCTAATGTAAACTTTAGGGCATTGTTTCCAAATTCTTTTGTTGTTATTGTGTTTTTTATGCTGTTTATACCATAGTTTCTTCCTTTCTAATTTATTCTTCCTTTATTTACAGTGTTTTCGTTTTATTTTGAATGCTGGTTTAATTTACGTAATCAAAGGAACAAGATTAAATTGCTCAGAAATACAGGAAAAAATGTGTGTTACACTCAGTACAGTTTTTAGCACTACATAAGTTATGATTTCTAACAGATTAGAAACAGAATACAAATTTATAGTTATGAATTTATAATTATGTGCGCCTATACAATATAATACGTACAATTAAAATTTATAATTATGTACACGTGAAAAGAAAATGCATAAAATCATTTCAATAAAAAAATGAATAAAATTCGGTTCATTCTTTCGAAGCCACAAGCAATTCGTAGATAATTTTTTGTTGCCAAACCAGGAAACCAAAACTTTTCATACTTCAGTTTAATACGCATAACGCCATCATTGAAATTTAACGTTATATAACAAATTTTTCTCAATATGAATAAAACAAATAACTTGGCAGTCAATTATCCTAACCTGAAGCATAAAAGTTGTTAATAGCAGCTATTTATTTAAAATGCTGACATTAAAGAAAAATTTTAAACACACAATGATATCACATGCAATCGCGTGCTTTCTTCAGCGTCAGAATACGACCTTATATAATAATAATATATTAAATGTTTGGCAATGGTATTCTTATTTCATATTTTGTAAAACTTACAATATTTTTATTTTTAGTCCAAAGGGGCTTTGTCCCTGAAGGACTATTGTTTTCGTTTTGCGATTTTGCGTCGGAAACATTAACAGTCTGTATTACTTTTCTAACTGTTGCCACAAAATATTGCAGCCTTGTATTACATTTAAAGAAATTAAATAATGAAGAATCCGCATAAATGTATATATATATTTCTCCAAATGTGATAAAACAACGGTACTTAGAGCCATCCAATTTTGAGTAACGTGCGTTTCCACCCGAATATGCGCATTTGGAAGCCCGATTTTGGAATTTTTTTTTATTATCTATTTCATATTTTGTAAAACTTTAACGAATTCTTGACGAACAAACTCAAACGATTTAAAGCGAGCAATGGCAACACTCTACGGGAATAATTAAAAAAAAGACCTTTTTATTTAAAGCGCGCGGAACTGCGCATCGGAAATTCTAAAGAAATGCTCATTTTTTTAAAATTATTTTGCGATATTGCTGTTGAACTTAATGTTATGGGTTGAGTGCAAAGAACATGATATTTAATAAATAAAGGTAACACACGAAACGTTAAAAAACGCCCGTTTGGACGTAATTTAAAACCTAAAAAACCTTTTTTTTTTTTTGACAAATTTTTTATTAACAACCTCTACGATTTGAAAGCGAGGAATGGCAACACTTCTCGAAATAAAGCAGATTTTTATCTCTAGCGCGCGAGACGTTTGCCACTCGGAAAAAATCAATGCGAAAATTAGCGTTTCTGAGTTTTTAATTAATATCTCTGCTGATTAAAGTCGTACGAAGATGAGAATGGTCGATGTGGCTTCCACGAATTTTTAAATCGGGGGGGGGAGGAGGGGTACCTCTCTGGAAACTCAACTCCCCGCCGTTCCAGAACAAATAATGCCGCAAACAACACATACGGGCACAGATTTTAATGGTACTGATTGCTTTGAACGAAATAGTTACGCAAAGGGTAGTAATTAATAGAATAGTCAATAGTAATCAATAGTAAATTAATAGAATTTTAAGATTTTATTTGTACCGTTAATCGCAGAAAGTAGAATGGACTATAAAGAACATCTTATCCGAAACGGCTTCTCAAGAGTTTATTTCGGATAAACGGGTTCTGTCACAGTTTCTTATAACTCAATTCTCAGGATTTTTGAGTTCTTTTGCAGAGCAATTTATTTTATTGTTCATATAATGCATGCATCTACAAAATTCGATTTTATTAGCTCTAATTCTACGCGTTCCTTTCTTCTCCTTTCTTAAAAGTGGCTGTTGCTTTTCCATTGATTAAACAGTCACCTGTCCACCATTAGCAGCAATAAAGTCTTAAAGACAAAGGGCCATTGCTTTCACCCTCTTCTTCGTCTACTTCAACAGAAAATAAACAAAATGGTGAAGATTAAAACAAAGAAAACTTCACGCGAGAGACCTGAAATCGACTACGCCCCACATGAAGGATACCGAAAGAAAAAGCCCTAGTTAATGGAAATCTATGCGGGACGGGTTATTGCCCCGTAATCCCAGTAAAAAGTCTACAGAAACCATGGCCTAAATGTATTTGTAAACTAGAAAGACCATCAATAACTTTCAAGATTTATATGTCGTCATTCGAGAAACTTACGAATCGCCTGAGGTTCCCAAATCTGCTTGTTCCTCATCTTCGTACCGCGTTTAAGCGGTGATCATTCCGTTTTTCTTATCGTTTGTTCATTTTTTTTTTTCGTTAGATTTTATTGCGGAATGCACGTAGATGTCACTTTTGCAGGTAAAAGATACAAAACCATTCGACAGAGTTAGAAGAACTGTTTCATTTAAATTAGGAGTACCGAAAGAGGGCGGTACTCAGTGCTCCGCAACCGGTGTGCCGCGGCACACTGGTGTGCCATGAGTAGGATATAGGTGTGCCGCAATCAAATACATGTATTTGACATTTTGCAATTTTTTATCATGTAATTAATACACAATGACAATTTTTTTTCCTTAATAATGTCTATTTTAAATGTTTTTATATATTTCACTGTTGTGTGTGTGATTGTAAGTGTGTCAGCATTTGAATTTTTTCGGCACTTCCTTGATAACTCGGAACTCAAAAAATATATAACTTTTTTTTAAACATAAATTTAAACGAAATATATTGGGTTCAGACCATTTCAATTAAAAATAATAGCTCTAAAACTGTTTTTTTTTAATTTGAAATAAACCAATCAAATTGAAGAATTTTTGTTTTTTAATTTTTTTTAAAAAATTTCGATTATTATGATAATTATTATGATTGCATATAAATAAATATGTTATGGTTTTATAATTGTATATATTTCAAATTAAAAACAAAAATTTATTGTAAATTTTGTGTATAAATCAATACATATATACATTAGCTTTTGGTGTGCCACGAAATTCCAGAAAGATTTTTTGTGCGTCGCAGGTGAGAAAAGGTTGCGGAGCACTGCGATAGACGAATATGCACATGAAACGGATCGGTGTAATGCAGATCTTATTGATTACAAAAAAAAATATGGGATATTGTTCGGAAAACAGCCTTGACGCCAAAAAGGGAGAAACAGCTTATTGTGGTATGGCAGGCAATGGTTGTCATTCGATGACGTACTTCCTCTAGGTAGACAGCCGTAATACTTTTCCCTTGCTAAGGGATTATCTGTACTATTACTTATTATCTGTAGTATTTATTATTAGTATTTATTACTGTAGTACCTATTAT
Organism: Stegodyphus mimosarum; assembly: GCA_000611955.2. Lineage (NCBI taxonomy): Eukaryota > Metazoa > Arthropoda > Arachnida > Araneae > Eresidae > Stegodyphus > Stegodyphus mimosarum. Next base: position 364,576 of record KK116926.1, read on the forward strand.
TGTAGTATTTATTCTGTAGTATTTACTTCCGTTGGTATGATGAAATGTCGCCCATACCCTTAAAGAAGCCAAGTTTGGCGCAACCAAGGCTGTTCTCCGAACAATATCCAAATTATGATTACAGTTGCGTGCGTACGGGTTCGTAAATGGATTGAATGCACAAGTCGTTAAAAAGTTAATAAAATTTATTCTTTTTGCGAGAAATAAAACAAAATACTGGAATATTTCCTCAGAGATATTCGTACATTCGTTCTCAGACATTAAACAGAACTCAATTCAAAACAGAGAAAGTTAATCCAATCTCACAGTGAATTCGCTACAATCAATAACAGCGCTAAGTAAACATAGTACACTTCGCTTAAAACAACAGCAGCTAAGCTAAGGTGTTTTAATTCGACTTTTCTAAGCTTTTTAATTATTCACGAGAACATTCTAGCAAAATCTTTTTCTCGATTTTTCTGGATGACAACAGCAATTACGAGATATTTATTTATTAAATATTAAACACACGCGCTCTTGTATTTTTACTTTTCCGAGGTAGCTTTCTCTTCAAATTCGTCTGCGTTGCACGCGAAAATAAAACAATTCCGAAAGATAAAAACAACATAATTCAATTATTTTAAAAGCAAAAAATGCACACTTTACAAACTTATAAGAATAAAGAAACTGAGCTTACTGAGGCGAAAATAACAGAGTGGATATATACATACATATATTTATATACTTTTGGTTCCTCCAATTGCAACCAAAATGTGAGGTGCACATCTACATGTTATAGCAGCTCTAAAGAGGCTGTTCGCACATTTTTTAGACGATTTTGGTAAGCGGTAATAAAAAATCGTTTGCCGCAAAAGAAGTAATTGCAATTGTACTATGTTTTTAAAAGTCAAAATGATCGTCTGTGGCTTGAAAGTTTTGTTTTTATTCAAAATGGTAAATTTAACAAAGCAGTGGTTCGAAGGCTACATTGACGCTCTTTCCGAAGAGAAATATGCATACTCCGTTGTCCAAAAACGATGCGAGAGTCACAGTTTTGTGATATCTAAAGCGTCGATAGGGAATATCATCCACAAGAAAGGAAAAAAACGTCAAATTGGAGCCTCTAGTGGGAAAAAAATTCCAAACAAGTATCCAAGTAAAAAACGGACATCTTCGACTATTGCAAAAGTACGTTGTTTAATGTTAAAAGAAAATCCCCCTAGTCGAAAGAGAGTTGCAAAATCGTCAAAATGCTCGGTGTCTACTGTAAACAAAATGATAAACGTCGATTTAAATCTTAAGAAAGCGAAAAAACGCAATGTGCATCGTCTTCTTTCGAAGCATATCGCTCGACGCGGGACACGCTGCAGAATTCTATATGAGAAACACTTATCCAAAGAAAAATGAAAAACAATTGTCACAATAGATGAAGCATCGATGTATTTAAACGGTTGTAACAAAAAAAAGTAATTTATTATCATAAAAGGGGAGAAAAAAATTTAAGTACATGGTTCAAAGAATCGAATGAAAGTTTTTCTAAGGCATTCATGATTGCTGCTGGTTTTTCTTAGAATAGCGAGTTAAAAATAAAGAGAGTGCAAAACAATGTCAAGATTAACTCCAAATACTATCGGGAATATATTTTATCGCCAATTTTTCTGAACGAAATACCATGGCTTTACCCACAGTGCCACCCGTCTGTGAGACTCCATCGGGACAAAGGTAGCAGTCACCCATCAAAATCTACCGTACATTTCCTAAAAGAAATGGAACAAAAACTGGTAAGGAGGCCATACCCTTCACTGATATCCCTACTAAATCTCCCGATGTGTCACCTATGGATTTTTGTGCTTTCGGACTTTTAAAAACTGCATTATCCAAACGTTGACCCAAAATCGGGACTCTGGAAAGCTGTACGGGAAGGGTGGGATAGAGAACCTCTTCTGACACTTCAAAAGGCATTATTATCCTGGAAATTGTGGTGTCGAAAGATAGTTCAGAATAAGGGATGTCAAATAGAGCATTTAAAACACAAGAATGTTATGTAATTTTTGTGAATACAATATACATCGTCTAAAAAATGTGCGAACAGCCTCTGTACATACAAAATTTCAGCGTTCTGAGGCTACTTGTTTTTGAGTGATGCGAAATACATACATACATACATACATACATACATACATACATACGTACGTACGCACAGACGCCAAAAAAAATCCTTTCAGAATCCATTTTAAATCAGATTTATAATTATTTTGGGGGGAAAAGAGTATTTTATTCTGTTCTTACGTATGGATTTCACTCAAAAACATCTTTAAATTGCATTCGATAGCGGTCAAAATAGATATTTTCGTTGAAATTTGATACCCGATTACAATACTCCTTTTTTACTTTGTAGAAGGAAGTAAAAAGGAGAAGTAAAGATTCAGATCATAATAACTGGTTAATCAAAATAAAATCGTACAATAGATTCGCTTATGAGAATCAATCACCGTTGTGTTAGTAGCAATCTATTTAGTGTCCCAGAAAACGTCGATTATCATCTACGAGGCAAAATGAATGGAAATTCTTCCACATACTTTGTCTATGTAATCCTGTTATGAAAATATTGTTGCTTGGGTACGGGTTCATAAAAGTATCACAGAGTGCAATCAGTAATTACACTTCAAAGAAAGGGAGACACAACGCAGTGGAAAGCGCATCTAAAAGGCGAAACTAATACGGAGATATGTCATTTTGTAATCGATTCTGAACTAACATTCCAGAGCAGATGCTCTCTCCAGTCATACATAGTGTTCATACAGACGCAGAAAAATCTCTGGTAATTCTCGAAATTACTGAAAGGCATATGAGAACCAGATACGGTTACAGCTACATATGGAATCATTTGCAGTTATTCAGTTACAATACACATTACGGTGATATACAGGAACCGGACCCAAATGTCGGCGAATGGTAGCTAATTTGGCGACGTTTGGTCAAATCTCGCGAAACTAGTGGGATAGCCATTTACTCATTGTTAAATAGATTCGCCCCTGTATTCTTACTTTCAACGCCTCTCTAGATTTACATGTTATATTGCACCCCAAAACATAGGTTAAAGAAAACTGGAAGTTTGTCAGGACTGAGTGTTCTATGCATATTCTTGGCGAACATATTCGTGAGGTAGTCTAAGTCCTGATCTTGAACAGGGAGCTGAATGCAGCTATGTTCTGTGGTAGAATACTATGATTAAGTGGTAGAATAACTACACTTCAAAGGGAATTAAAATCCTCTTTCATTAAACCACAGTTATGTACAGCCACTTCCCAACTTGGGAGAGATACAGAAAATAATGACCGCCACTTGGGTCTAAACTGAACAATCAAACTTAATTTAAACTAAAGCTAATTGGAGATTAAGTAGTCGTTGCTCACAGAGCTATGAACGCGAGGTTGAGCTCTAAACTAAATGATGCGTAGCAAGATTTAATTAATACTAACGCACTTAGAATTACTTCAATAAGTAATAGCGTAACAGCGCTACGGCTTAGAATTTAAATACTAGCTGGTGAGGCAAACGTTGAACAGAGTAACAGTGGTTTGAGACTAAAAGCTATCTCACACTGAAAGGTTTCTACCTTTCGCTTAAATAGAACTTGGCTCCACTTCAAATTAGCATAAAGCTGAAACGCGCGCTCATTCTAACGGGAAGTTGAAATAAGAACACATAGGAAAGGGAAATTAAAATAAAACTTTGTTAGTTTAAACTAAAACCTTACAAGTTTTCAGATTTTATATTACACCCAAAGGGGATTTTCTTTAACGTTTTGTGTGTTACCTTTACTAATTAAATATGTTCTTCGCACCTAAACCATAAAATTCAGTTCAAGAAGAAATTCGCAAAATAATTTTAAACTGAGCGTATCTTTAGAATTTCCGATACACAATCTCGCGCGCTGGAGATAAAAGTGTTTTTTTTTTTTTTCTGTAGGACGTTTGCATTGCTCGGTTTGAAATCCTTGAGTTTGTTCATCCAAAATTCGTTAAAGTTTTACAAAATATGAAATAGATAATAAAACAAATTAAAAATTCGGGCTTCCTAATGCCGATATTAGGGTGAAGATGTACGTTATTCAAAACTGGATGATTCTAGGTACCGTTGTTTTATCACAATGCGAGAAACATACATACATTTATGCAGATTCTTCATTATTTAATTTCTTTAAGTATAATGTAGGGCTCTAATAGTTAGTGGCAACAGTTTGAAAAGTGAAACGCCGTTTATAGTGAAACCCCACAAATGCCAAAACGAAATTAATAGCCCTTTTGGGCTAATGCTCTTCGGCGTAAAAATCCTAAAGTTTTACATAAAATTTACTGACATTCGTAACAGCGTCATCACCTTCAAATTTCGATTGATATTTCACTTTAAATTTTAAGACTTTGAATAATAGCAATTCTATTTGTTAAAAAGAAATTTCAGTTTCGCACACACACACACAAAAAAAAAAGGAACTTTTATAGAAATCCATTAAATTTTTTCATTTCTTTCATTTCCTAATATAAATATCTTCTATTTCAAAAACTGAAATCCTTGCTGCATTTTAAAAGTAGGTGAATGTGCCATCATGTAATCCACTTTCATGCAACAGTAATGACACATTCGGAAGCCTGTTATATCTTTTTTTTTATGATGTTACTGGTGTTACAGCTGCGAACAGATGAACGTTTTAACGGCAATTTAAAAAACGAACTAAATTGACTTTCCGCGTTCTGCTTGCTGCATCTATTTCAAAACCTTTTATCACCTTTCCCTCTACCACCTCCTACGCAAATTCTTGTAAAAGTAAAAAGCGTTTAATGGATGGGAAATTTCCTTTAAAAAACAGAAGCTCTCTTGTTTTCCAAACGCAGTTAAACGGCCCAGTTGCACCAGTTTGCTCTCGAAGAAATGTAAATGCTGCTTAGAACGAGGTTATGGAAGCAGATCTTCACCTGCCGGTACATTTGCGAGCTATCAAACAGTTTCTCCCATAATAGAACTGACGAGTTTCTTTCGAAGCAAAACAATACGATCCGCTACATCCTGCTTTTACCTACTGCAGCGTAAACTCATCTGATCATCAACATTCGAAATCATCTGATTGAATGCAATAGTGGGAGTGTAATAGCTGCAAAACGTCATCCACACGGCATCTATTCTGATATACGTGATAAAATTTTAAAAGAGTTATTTAATTTTTTTTTATTGGAAGCGTGATTTTAAATCAATATTCGTTGATTAAAAAAATTGATGGGTATTACTTCCTCGAATTATTCTAACTTAATTAAGAGATCCTTCGAGACAAGTCGAAAATGACATCAAAAATTGCAAATTTTGAAATTAAATATCTCGGTTAATTTTTGTACGGCAAATGCGTAAGCGTACACCTATATGTAAGCGAAGCCAGTACAAAAACAGGCTTTATAAACGCGTGGAGGGTAAGACGAATTGCGTTCGCTAGCACACCTCGGCGAATTTCTCGGTGTTATCTTGCAGCAATCGGTCAAATTTACATCAACACAGTAAAAATGAGTAACCACCAATGGTTAGATGATGAAACGAGGTGGCGAATTGTGGAGAGGCTAGAGTCAGGCCCATCGCAAGTCCAGATATGCCTAAAGTTTAATTTGAAGCCCAGCTTCGTGTGTAACCTATGGAAACAGTTCCAGGATACGGGATCCATCGAGAGAAAGCCTCGGAAAGGTCTTCCAAGAGCCACGACGGCCAGAGAAGATCGCTATTTCTCCGTTTTAGCGAGACGTAACAGAGGGGTTACAGCTTCTCAGCTCTCTCGCAACCTGCATGCAGCCACAGGAACTCGTGTAACAAGGGAGACTGTTTCCAAAAGACTGAATGAGAGAGGGTTGTTTGCTAGAAGACCGGCTGTTTGCGTCTACGGACAGAAGAGTTCGATTAGCATGGTGCAGGCAGCATAGTGATTGGAGTACGGAGCAATGGGCGACCATTCTGTTCACCGACGAGTCCTGTTTTAGCCCAAACACCTATTCTCGCCGAACTTTCATATGGAGAGAGCCAGAGACCCGTCACCTACCCTTCAATGTCCGCAAAATCAACAAATATGGCTGTGGTGGTGTAATGGTCTGGGAAGGCATCATGTTGGATGACCGCACACCTCTTCACGTCTTTGACAGAGGCTCTGTGATTAGTGTGAGGTACAGGGATGAGGTCTTGGAGCCCTATGTTCGCCTTTTCCGGGTAGCAGTGAGCCCCGAGTTCATCTCACAGGACGATAACGCGAGGCCGCATAGAGCTCTTCTGGTGGACACATTTCTCGAGAATGAGGATATTCGCCGGATGGATTGGCCAGGCAGGTCTCCACACCTAATCCGATAGAGCATGTCTGGGATGCTCTGGGGGAGGGCAATTGCAACTCGCAACCCCCTCCGAGAACCATCCAGGAACTGAAAAACTGAATTGCTGAATGAGGAGGACTAATTGCCACAGGCACTGATAAACTGCCTTATTTCCAGTACGACATCACGCTGCGAAGCCTGTATGGCTGTAAGAGGGGACCATACCCCCTGTAAATCCATTTCTTTTGTGTCTTCTGCAACCGCTGTTTCGGACCTTCAGCCTTCCATGAGTGTTACACACGAACATGTGTGTTTATTACAACTGTTGAATGTTTATTTTCTTTGCATTATATCAACCAACGTTCACACCAATTTTATTAAAATCTCTCCAGTAGTTCTGGATATCGTAGATCAAATATGAAAATTCTCTTAATTTACTTCCTCAGTGTAGATAAAATTCAGTTCAACAGCAATATCGCAAAATAATTTTAAAATGAGCATATCTTTAGAATTTCTGATACACAGTCTCGCGCGCTGCAGATAATTTTTTTTTAATTCGTTGAAGTTTTAGGAAATGTGAAATAGATAATAAAACAAATTCCAAAGTCGGGCTTCTAGATGCCCATATTCGGATGAAATTGTACGCAATTCAAAATTTGATGGCTCAATGTACAGTGGGAGAAACACAGATACAGTTATGCAGATTTTTCGTTATTAAATTTCTTTAAATATAATACTGAGCTTTAATATTTGGTGGCAACACTTTGAAAAGTGCACCGGCATTTATCGTGAATCAACGCAAAATGTCAAAACGAAATTAATAGCCTTCCTGGGGTAACGCCCTTTGGGCTAAAAATAAAATCTCAAAGCTTTCAGATTTTATATTACACCTGAAAGGGCGTTTTTAATTTAGGGACATATACACCTCTTAAGAGTATTTCAGCTAACACCACTTTGAGCTAAAAATATTTAAAAACAGTATATCTTTAGAATTTCCGATATACAGTCTGGAGCGCTGGAGATAAAAATAAAATGTTGCCACTGTTCACTTTGAAAGTGCTTAGTTTTTTAATCAAAAAAATTCGTTAATGTTTTATAAAATATGAAACAGACAATAAAATAAATTCCAGATTCGGGCTTCTAGGTTCTCATGTTCGGGTACAGGACTACGTTATTCAAAATTGAATGATACTAGGTACCGCTGTCTTTTCGAAAGAGAGAAACAAACATACATTCATGCAGATTCTTCATTATTTACTTTCTTTAAACAACAAGGTGATCATATTTGGTGGCAACAATTTGAAAAGTGATACATCGCATTTAAATGATTCGACGCAAAATGCCGTTTCCAGACTAATAGCCGTTTCCAGACTAATGCCGTTTCAACAATTAGGGCTAACGCGCCTTTGGTCTAAAACCGACGTTTTAAAATTGCTGTTATTCGGAAGTAATTGCTTAAACAGCTTTTTATTTGTATGCACGTAGGAATAAGATTCTTTTAATATAATTGACATAGGTTCATTTCCTGTTTTTCTTAATAAATAAACAAACAAAAGAAAACGAAATCTGACAGCTTTTTAGATTTTATATTATGCCCAACGGAAAAGTTTTTCCATTTACGCACACATGCAAGTTCGAGAGCATTTGGGCTAAAAATATTTAAAAACAGCATACCTTTAGAATTTCCGATAGACAGTCTGGAGATAATTCCCTCCCCCGTACAATGTTGCCACTGCTCGCTTTCAAATCGTTAAGTTTTTTAACCAAAATATTCGTGAATGTTTAAAAAATAGGAAATGGGTAATAAAACAAATTCAAAATTAGGGCATTCAGGTGTAAATATTCCGGTGGAGGAATACGCTATTCAAAATTCGATGGCACTAGCTACAGTTTTTTCCCCCCACAATACGAGAACACACATTCATGCAGATTCTTCATTATTTGATTTCTTTAAATATAATACAGAAAGATAATATTTAATGGCAGCAATTTAAAAAATGATTCAACGTTTATAGTGATTCGTCGCAAAATGGCGTTTTGAGACTTTCTTCTTTTCTTAATAGACTTTCTAGGCGTTTGAGTTAATAAATTAAAAAAGGATGTAAAGTGAAGGAAAGTTGTAATATTTCCTTCTTGAAGGAGAAATTGAATTACTTTTTATACGTTCAAAGTGCTCATCTAAAATAAATTTCGTAAGGCAGTAACAGTAAAACAGAAAATAAACATGAGGATGACATTTCTCTGGTCCAGGAAAAGGGAACATGAATCTGGAACTAAGATGTTTTTGAATATTGTTTTAAATAAAATGACAGAAAAGATTAATTTGCGTAGATATGGATCTGGCAATGGATGGGTAGAATGTCTTCTCCACATCTCGTCGAAAATTATAGAAAGCATATGATAAATATTGTAGAATTAGGAAATGTATTTGGCTCAATTATGGAGGTCTTTTTCTTTTTTCTTTTTTTCTTTATATGCTCTTTTCTGCTAATAAAAATTCTAAACCATCTTGAGGATGATTCATCACTTTATTCCTTTCTCATAAAATAATAGCAGTTGCGTCCATCTTTATATTTTTACCTCCTTGTACGAAGTAAAAAAGAAGTACTGTAATCCGCGAAAAATATCGGGTCTCATATTTCAACGGAAATATCCATTTTGACCGTTATCGAATGCTATTTAACGATGTTTTTCCGTGACATCGGTACGTAAGCACAGAATAAAGGATTGCTTTTACCCCCAAAAATTATAAAACTAATTTAAAATGGATTCTGAACGGGTTTTTTTTTTTGTGGCGTCTGTGCGCACGTACGTATGTATGAATGTATCTCATGTAACTCAAAAACAAGTAGCCTGAGAACGTTCAAATTTTGTATATAGAACTGCTATAACATGTAGGTGTGCACCTTCTATTTTGTTTGCAATCGGCCGCACCAAAAGTATATAAATATGTGTATGTATATATTCACTCTGGTACTCGGCTCAGTGAGCTCAATTTTTTATTCATATAAAATTGTGCATATTTTGCTTTAAAAATGATTGAATTACCGTATATACCCGCGTATAAGTCGAGATATTTTGGGCAAAAAAAAGACTTCAAAGTGAGGGGGCGACTTATACGAGGGGCCATAAAAAATTAAAAGAATCGGAAGTTCAAAAATTTCTTTATATAATGCAGTTGTTTTCTTCCCGCACTCAAATTGGACGACTTATCATATAAGTCACTTACTTGAAGTAATTTCATGATTTAAATTATGTGACGAACTAATCACAGAGGTTAATACTTTAACTACAGTAAGTTTCGTTTACAAAGGGAGGCAACATTAAAAAGCCTGATATTACATTAATTGCACAGTGGGTTAAAGATGCTTGGAACGAAATACCCTCTGAAATGATCATAAAATAATTTTAAAAAATGTTGTATTAGCAACGAACTATACGGCACGGCAGATGATGCTGTTTTTGAAAGTGAAAATGACGAGGAAGGCTCTAGTAGTGATTGTAACAATACAGAGTTCGAGACTGAAAATATGTACGATGACGAGCCAATGACGACAGAAGAGTTCTATGAAATGTTTGGCGAATCTGACCATGAATCGGACGTTGAAGGATTTAGATTTTGTTTATTTACCAAGGTTTTTTTTATCGTATATTTACTTTTTTTTCCTCAGGTGATTTTGAATAAATGTAGTACTTAAACAAATTTTTTCGAAGTTTCTCGATCGATTTCGGAAGTGGGGGGATGTGCGGGTTTCTTATTTTCTACGAATTTTTTATGTTAAAGCGGGGGGTCGACTTATACGCGGTATCGACTTATACGCGGGTATATACGGTAATTAAAATTAAATTAAACCAGCAAAAATACAAAAACGGCAGTAAATGGAAATTTAGCCTATGTCGAGCTTTAATGGACTCGTCAGGGAAAAAGCATTATTA
>KK116927.1:0-65923 GCA_000611955.2 Stegodyphus mimosarum
TTCGACTGCACAAAGGTCAGTGCCGTGTCTGGCAAGTAAATTCATGATTTTAATGATCTGTCGGCTTCTGCTTAATCATGAATTTACAGAACGCCTGCGCATTGACAGTTGGAATACGTATGTGCTGTTCGCTGGTAAGTGGGCAGGTTGTGACATAATGCTCCAGAGTGCCCAGTTGGCCACAACTGCACTGATCTGTGTCAGTCGTGCCATGCCTGGTAAAGTACTCCAGGAAAGGCCTATGGCCCGTGATATAGTGCACCAAGTGCATATTAGAATATAGCCAGGCAGGGTTTACGTACATTAGATGGTAGTGTGTACGCCTGCCTGTTTGTGCAGTGTCTCATTCTTCCTGCCACTTGCGAGAGCCTGCAGATGGAGATGTCGTTTCAAAGTAGAGTGTGGCCATGGAATTTCCAATTTCTCCGCTTCTTTGTTGAGGGCTGCGTCTTTTGCGAGGAGGTCAGCTGCCTCGTTTCCAGTGTTTCCTGCGTGGGCTTTCATCCATGCCAGCCGAACATGCAGATGCTCTGTCTGCCTTAGATGGTATTGAATTTCTTTGATAATTGTGGACGTGTGTGCTGGATTTTGGATGGCTTGTAGGGCTGACATGCTGTCGGAAACTATTGCTGTATTCCTGATGTTATGGTAAGCAATGTGTTGTACTGCTTTTTGAATTGCCAGTGCCTCCCCTTGAAAGACGCTATTGTTTTTGTTAAGATGGCCTTTCCATTGCATGACCTGTTCTTGGCCTTGAAACATTACGTACGCATATCCAATGTTGTCATCCATTTTTTACCCATCAGTAAAGATACCAGTATTGTGCCTGTTCATATCTTCAGGATGCCCTTTGAGGTTGATTCGTACTCCTACGCTCTGCTGTGCTGGGTGGTACTCAAGTGGATTGGCTGGAATTTCATGATCTCTGGGCCAGTAAGTATCTTCATATAAGGTGGCTGGTTGCCGCAGTTGCTTAACTTGTTGCAGGACTGCCTCCCTTTCGGCGCTGATGTGAAGGGGAACGAGACCTGCTAAAATGTTCAGTGCGCTAGTTGCCATCGTGCGGTAGGCCCTCGTGATGTTTAACATAAATTGCCTTTGTATACTTGAAAGATGCCGCACTTTATGGCTTTGCATCGGCTGTGCCCATACAGCCGCCGCATACATTACAATCTTTTCTACAACTGTCTGATAGATGATCTTATGAATATGCAGATTGAGGCCCCAACTGTGACCCTGCGTTAACCACATGTTCTTGCCAATGGTCGCAGTACATTTTTTGAGGTAAATTTTTCTATACAGTACAGAGTCCGAAATACGGATGTCCAATATTCAGAATAGTCTGATATCTAAACCTCCTGATACTTTCTGAAAATGGAGGGAGAAGGCCAAGCTGGTGAAGCTTTTTTTTAAAGTATTTTTCACTTTTATCATCACATGACAATCAATTCACTTCAGCTTAAGAAATGACTTAAGCAGCCACGTCTAAAACAATTTTTGTTTTAGATTTCTGTAATTGAATACTGAAACAACATGGTAACCTTTTATTGTGACATTATGCTTTGGTACCATTGCAAACTTAAGCCAACTGTGTTGCAAAGAATTAAGTGTGTTGAGAAGGAGAAATACTTCTTAGTTATGGAACTTGCATGTAATGATCCATTGGTCATCATCTGCCAAACAGAGTTTACGTGTGTTCTTCATCTATAAAATATTCTTATAACTATAAATTATAATTCATTAAAAAACCAGCAAAATACATAGCAGGTAAGGTACACTGCGTCCCCTAAAAAGAAGAGACATTTCTATATCACCCGTTCTACTGGGCTGATTGATGAATTCAAATTGCATTTTTCATGTCTCATAAGCGTGACTTAGGATATATATTAGATTTATGTTATATCATTGTCCTAACTTTAATATTTTCACACAAAACTGGACTTTTTCTGAAATAACATACCATTTATTTTTCCATATTTCAGTTGTATGACTCAAATTACGCCTAGATATTAAATTTTGTAATTTTTTGGTGAGAAATTTATGGAAAAATTTAGAAATTTATCTTGGCGGTTTTTTTTTTGGGGGGGGGGTTTGCACCAAGAATAATTAACTTGGCGAACTTCTTAATTTATAGCAACCTATTTTCCTCTCATTTTTTTCATTGTCTGTGAGTGTGTGTGGGGGGAATCATCATTCTTACTTTTAAATAATTTTAACAGTGTGTGTAAACCACATTTTCATTATTATCACTTATAATAAATATGCCAAATTTCAAAATGCTTCAGGTATGCTTTGTAGGTATGCTTTGAAATGCATTTACTTTTAGATGATGGCAAAAATTTTTATAGGTTATAATTCAAAACTTATTTTATAAATTTTGAAAAATTTATAAAATTTATTTTAAAATACAAATTTTAAAAATAAATCGTAAAAAATTGGTGAATTTTATTTGGAATGAATCTAAATTTTGAAACATGAATGGAAGATTCAAATAAGTTTAATAAAAAAAAGAGGCTATTATAAATATATACCAGATTCATTTAACATTGAAGAGCTAAAATTTTGAGAGCTAATTTTTTAAAAACTACTCTTGCAATTTTTACAAAACTTGGCAGTTTGTCATAATTTAGTGGTAGAATCGAAATATGCACAAAAACTGGCATATCATTTCAGAAAAAGTCCAATTTTGTGTCAAAATACCTATAATAGAACAATGCAATGTACAAATCTAATAAATACAATCCTAAGTTGCACTTTCGACACATGACAAACAGAAGTTGAATTTCTTCAATTGGCCCAGTAGAACGGGAGATATAGAACTGTTCCCCCCGCAGTGTACATAATGATGGAAAGGTACCACCTTAAATATAGGTGAAAATTCATTTCATCCAGATTCGGATAAGCCTTAAGCATAAGGAGGAAATAAATAAAAATGTGACAAAATTAAAAGAAAAAATAGGACAGTTTTCAGATTTTTAAATTACGTCCAAAGGGGCTTTTTTAAAACATTTTTGTGTTACCATTATTTATTAAAATCTTGTTCTTCGCACTTAAACCTTAAAATTCGGTGCAAGAACAATATCGCAAAATAATTTTAAATTGAGCATATCTTTGGAATTTCTGATACACAGTCACACGTGCTGGAGATAAAAATATTTTTTCTGTGCAACGTTGCCGGCTTTGAAATCCTTGAGTTGGTTAATCAAAAATTCGTTGAAATCGATAATAAAACAAATTTCAAATTTGGTCTTCCAGATGCCCATATTTGCAGTAGGATTACGTTATTCAAAATTGGATGGCTCTAGGTAATGTTGTTTTATCACAATGTGAGAAGCATACATACATTTATGTAGATTCTTCATCATTTAATTTCTTCAAATATAATACAGGATGATAATATTTGGTGGAAGCAATTTGAAAAGTGAAATGGACATTCAGAGTGATTCGACGTGAAATCGCAAAACAAAAACAATAGTCCTTCAGGGACAAAGCCCCTTTGGACTAATAAAATTTAGGCTTAATTTCTTCAGCATGCAATAGAACTAAGATATATTTTAGCCAAACAACATGTCTTAGTCACCAGTTTTGTGATATATCCTCAATACAGTATAGCCCATGCTCGCTAAGCTTTTGATGATAGCCTTGAATTTGAAGGTTTTAAGATATTGCAAACAAAAAGCGAAATTTTTCAGTTAATGGAATTTGAGAAGAATTTTGCAGAATTGTTAATAAATGAAAATGATTTAACAGAAATATTCCACTGAAATGGCAATGTCCTGATAATCATTCATTTAATGGATGGCAAAATCTACAGTGTAGTTCCAAATTGAAAAAAAATTCTGCTATCAGTAGGGAGATGAAGAGCTTGATTGCATTTAAGGAGAAATTACTTACTTTATCACACAATTGTTTTATAAATGGCTGTTTAATTTACTAGAAGCCTACATTAAATACATTATGTTTTATGTACGGTACACTATTGAGTTCCTTTAGTTGTGTACAGTCATGCATGTAAAACTGAAATCTTAACTAAGTTTTATCACATGCTTTATGCTTCCAGTTCTCGTGAAAACTGTCATTAACTTCTCAGTTTTTAATGTTATTTACCAGACTAAAAACTTGTCTACAGTGTTACCTTTTTTTCTAATTTATCAAATGCTAAGTTACATACGATTAAGAAAGAATATGAAAAATATTTTTCAACAGTTTTCTTTCTACAAAACATAATACAACCACAAAAACTAATCTGAAATTCTCACTAGTGCTGAGATAATTGCACAGTTCATCTCAGTCACATTCTGCAAATAATTACATCTCTTATCCCATTAGTACATTCTAAACTGCCCTCTTCTTTACAGAAAGTTATGCATCACCCTAGCCAGTCTGATCAATGGCTGAAGCAGCATATTTCAGAACATAGCAGAACAATGTGTTTCATTTTATGTTTTTAACATCTGCATTAAATTTTGTATGTTATATGCATTCCTTTCAGAATTTTTCATTTGTTAAAAAACGTTTGAGCATTGCATTTCAAGGCAAAGCTGCTAAAAATCAAAAACCTTTAATAACACTTAGGACTAATTTTGGGCTGATTAACATGATGGAAGCTATGCTAAAAAATATATACGTCACTAATAACATATAGAGATTTATTTTGCTACCATAAAATTATTGAATTCACCTGTATTGTCTCATTCAAGGTGTCCCAGAGTTAATTGAGAATCACTGTGCAGAGGAATGTAAACAAAGGTTAAAATTAGATATCCAGGATAATTTATATATTCATACTTGGACACAGTCTCGCAAATTGCTCAATTCCAAGTATATTTTTAATGTTTATCTTTTTTATATCAATTGGATAGCACATTTGTGTTTAATTGTAATTTTTCTCTTTAGCTATGGGATCTTAGTGCTGGTAAACTTCTAACAGAATTTCATGGCCATACTGCATCTGTATCAGGTGTTGAATTTCATCCAAATGAGTTCCTCTTAGCTAGTGGTAGTGCTGATAGGTGAGTATTTTTAGATATTTTTGTTTTTCATTTCAATATGAAGGGCTTTTATTATCTTTTTAGTATCATAATTGATTTTGCTTTCTCGTACTCATTATTTAATATGATTGTGCAATTCTTCATCAGTGCTGCCATTTCAAACTTTACTATCTGTGCTTCCTTCACTAGTATTTCAATTGGAAGTACATTAATGCAAAAATAGGTAAATGGCATGAATTTTCTGATATAAGTATGTTGTGTATGTATTCAATTGCTATTGAAAGTTGTAGTTTGGAGAATTTTATGTTGAATTTACAAAATTTAGACAGTTTCACTACATTGAGAATTATCGTGTATAAAGATTTGTCACCATGTGGTAAAATTTTCTGAAACTTTTAGTCATTGTTATTAACTCGTAATATGTCTTATGTTAACAAACCAGTTATGATATATATCTTTATTATAACTTCTTCCTTCCATATTCTTCACTAGAATGCAGTAAGAAACAGAATAAAATGTTGTATAATCTAGTAGGTGCATCCCATAACAAGTTGAATGTGCTTCCCATAAATTTCAGCATTCATTCTCTCACAGGATTTTTTTGTCCCCTTTCCTTTAAATACACTACTTACCAAAGTCAAAGCTGATTGCCATAAATAAAGCTTAACTATTATTAAAAAAGGAGACTGAAAACAATTTGTACAAAAGCATTATTTGTCAGTTGATGATTCTCAAAATATTGAATTCAAAGTAAAAATTTACGGAAATTTAGAATTAGAGGAAATTGATTTCCCCTGTTTTGAAGGAAATCTCTCTTTAATGTGGTGTATGGTCACCTCTGATAGAAATGCAAGCCTCACATTTTGAGTTTATGGAATTTATCTATTTGTTGATTAAATCTTGCAGAATTGGACCACCTTTTCAGTAAGTGAACTTCTCAGATCCTGGACGGTTAAGAAAAGCATTTGACTTGACTCAAGTATAATGAGATTAAGTCTTGTGAATAAGCTGCCCAATACATTCAAATGATATCTTCTATTGTCAAATATTCTGACATTCCTGCGTAGCTAGTATTGTGATTAGTGACATTAACTACTGGCTTGATGAACCCAGGTGCAAATCCTGGAGAAGGCATAGATTTTCATAAGCATATAGTGTCTGTGCAGCAAGGGAGCACTCAAAATGCAAGCTGAAAGTCTTGTCAAAAGGGTGGTGGTAGGGGAAGGAGTGGAAGATCTTCGGATGAACCCCCGAAGTGTTCTCCCTGAAAATTTGGGGCTGAAAGCCAGGCAATAACTAATACATACCTATAGGAATACGCAGGTGCTGACCTTGTTTCAATCAGTGCTTGTATTCTGACGTCAGAGATACTCAGTGTGGAGAACATTGTCACCCATCAGCCATAAATCCAGACTAACAACCTGTTTTAGGGTTCAAAGATCTGTTTACATTACTCTGACCAGTTATAGAACCTCCCTCAGAGATATATAGTTCAGTATGGCCATATTTTATGATTCCACCTCAAACCATGAAACAACTAGAAATAGAGAAGGCAACCCCCATTTAGGTACTCCTTATGAACCTACCAATAACTGTCACTTTTTGTATTCTCTTAAGTTGTGCCTTTGAATCATAACCACTGAATATTAGTCACTTTCAAAACCCATAGTAATTTTAAACAACATTACACACCTAAATTCATCTTATCAGTCACCTAATTGGTTTATTTCATGAGCTAACCTTGGTGCAGAATTCTTATTTTTGCATCAGTACCAGGTGATTGACATAAATAATTACACCATTTGGCACTGGTTGAAAGATCAGTGAAAATAATTTTCCATATTTCATCCTGTGGTTTTGAATAGTAGTGTACTTTATTATATAGCTTTCATTTTGTTCCATATGGAAGCTAACATGGAATTTATGCATTCCAGATAAATTTGCTTTAGAGTGTGTATGTCAGAAAGTGAAGTAAAAACCACATGTTATAATTTAAACTAACTATGCTAAAATTATTTAAGTTTCTGATGTGGGTTTATAATTTTGTGGTAACTGTTGTATCGATGAAGTACAAATCGAAATTTTTGTTTTTATTTTCTTTGTATGTGCCATTCCATCTGAACTTAATAAAAATTTTACATTACTTGATTTTTTTTAAAAAGCTGTAATAGAAGTATTTTTATCAAGCAGATTGTCAGTTTAATTTGATCACATGCTATGACTCTTTAATAATTGCAGAATTTTATGCTAATATCTATAATAATTTTGTTTCAGATCTGTAAAATTTTGGGATTTAGAATCCTTCCAGCTTGTATCTACTTCTGGTGGAGATGGTCCTCCTGTGAGGTAATTTATATCAGCATTCCCTCCCCCCCTTGCTGCAAGTTTCATTAAAATTATGTTGATAACAAGAGATACTGCATACAGGTGTAAAAAAATATCGTAGCATATAAAAGTGTCATATAAAAATATAGCAGCTGTTTAATTTTCAGAGAAATATTTCTAATAGCTTTGTTAAGAGTACTGATAATGTAAAAATTTTGAAGTTTTAATGTAGTTTTTTTTTAAATTTATTCCTACCATGGATAGACAAAAGTACTATAAAATACATTTTAATGTACATTTGTACATTTAAATATATACTTAATGTTCTCACGTCTATAATTAATATACTTCAAGGCTTAATTGTGGTTGCATAAAGTTGAAGATATTAGTTAATGTTGTATAAAATGGAATATTTGTGTAACATATGTAATGAAAATTAATTGATGAACTATACATACATAGTACGGAGGTTGATTGAAAGGACCATAACTCCTTCCCCCCAACCCCATTTTTACAATTCTTGTTATACATGTCCTCTATGTAATGCACTTATTCACTTTTTTGACATAGTTCCCATCCCTTTCCAAGCACTTGCGTCTGTGCATGACTAGTTGGGCAAATCTGTCGTAAAAGAATTCAGGTGGTAGTTGTCAACAGCAGGCTTGAATGGTAACTTTCATCTAGTCAATCAGAGTGAAAGTGACCATAAGGTGCTCTTTCATCTTTGAGAAGAGGTGAAAGTCGCTAGGCTCAAGGTTGGGGTTATATGAAGGGTGCATTATAACCTCCTAGAACTGCAGGCTGTCTTGTGTTTCATGACTTATGTGCGGACAGGCATTGTTGCGCTACAGGATAGGATCCAAATTCTACTGAACATGGCACAACCATGGGCAGATATTCCCCAACACTCGTACATAGCATTTGTTGTTTATTATCGTTCCCTGTCCCAAGAAGTCAGTGATTTAGAAATATTTAAAAAAAAGTCATGGTGACCACCTTGAACTTCTTGGCACATGGCAGTGTGCTTTGGCAGTACACCAACGATTGTCATTTATTCTTGGGGTCAAAATGATGCATCCGCAGTTCATTCCCCATGCGAACGCGCTGAAGAAAAATCTGACCATATGCTTGTATTGAGCAAACAGTTTCTGACAGACTTGCTGTCTATACTTTATACTCTTGTGTTAGCCTAATGCCTGCATACACACATTATGATGACCTTAGCACCTTGGTTACCATAAAGTGCACTCTTTTTTAGGAAAAGTTCAGTTCCATGGTAATCTATCACTGTTTGATTCGATGGTTACCACAAATCCTTTCATCAAAACGCCTCAGCTGTCAGAAACTCAATGTCACCTCGCTGCTTCAACATTGTCTCCTGGTTGGTCACTATCTTCCTCAGTTCTCAGTACATGAGTGACACTTCAAAACAAAGGAAATAAGCACATTATATAGAAGACATGTAGCTTCCAGGTAGAATAAGATTTAAATCAGATAAGAAATAGAAGTTAATGACCATGAAGGCATTAATTTTCAGTCAAACATCATAAGACATTACATGTATACAGGGTTCGTACACATTTCTGCACATGAAAATTAAGTACTATTAAGGACTTTTAAGGACCATAAGGAGGTCCTTAATTTTAATCATTTGTTTTTATGACTGCCATTTTGAATATGAGTTACCATTTTGGACAAATATTTTTGGTGATTAATTGATAAATATAGTTATCTTTTGAATAGGTTAATATGTTCATTGATTATAATTTGTTTTTATTTCTAATATAAACAGTGGGATACTGAAATTTCTGAGCAAGAAATGAAACATAAGCATTTCGAAATTGTTTCATTTTTTCTAATGAAGAGCTCTTAAACAACTCTTCCCTTTTGGAAATGTTAATTCTTTATTAAATGGTTCCAAATTTGGCAACTTATCAACATTTTGGCGATTTTAAGATCAGTTTCTATAGAAAATTCGGAAATCTGGCAATTTTTCGGCGATATGTTTTTTAAAACATTATAACGTTGATCAATTTCATTAAAATAATGCTAATATATTGAAATTGTATTCAAGAAATAACATTAAAATGAAATATTTTTATTTTTTGTTATCATAAAGTGAAATTACTTTCCATTTTGGCGACATAATATTTTGAATCTGAAAAATAAACTAGGTAATAAATGCATAAATTTCGCTTTAGCACAATTTACAAAGCAACTCTCAGCAAAAGCAAAATAACTATGTAATTAATGTGTTTATTTTAATTTTTTCATGGTAAGAGTTTTTCCCATGTAATTGTCTCAATATGCATAAGTTTTTTTATAAAATTTATTTTACACTTTTCTCCTCTGATTTTTTTTTTCAACATATTTCTGGTTTTTTGCTGTTAGAGAATTGGTAGGGGTAATTTTTATTTAGGATTTTAGACATTGCAACTTGGAAAATTTAGAAGGATTTAAAGGCAAGATTTATAGACACCATGAACCTAGAAGATTCCAGAAAAATAATCTTCATGGTATACACATAATGCATGTATTTTACAGAAAGTTTATGATGAACTTTTACTTTTTGGATAATTTTCGGAAGGACAATGAAAACAAAGTATTTGAATGTTTTGCTTCTGATACTAGAAGTCTTTTTCTTAATATGTTTATCTTCCCTTTGTTTTCTCTACTTTTCACTAGACACAAGCATGGAAAATATCAGAAATGCTTCTAATCTTGTCACATGGGCAGTCATTTATAGAAAGGAATTTTTCTATTAATAAAATTAATAAAGAAATCGAAGGCTGACAATTTAAAAGATTCATCTTATATATCTCAATGCATCATCAGTGGCATAGCTAGTGTGGGGTAATGGGGACGTCTATTCCCGCATGCAGCACACATGGAGTGCCAAATCGATATTACAAAATTTTAGAATGAAAAGTTTTTCATTCTTATCATGTAGAAAGGGGCACAAAATCTTCAGTTGTCCCCGGGCGCTGAAAGCCCTAGCTATGGCTGTGTGCGTCATACACAGGGCTGGAACTATGCATTTTTTCACCTGATGCAATCTCTCTGGATCCTCAATTGTGCTGCCTAGTGCCTTCCTAAATTCTAAAATTTCGACATTTCTAGATTTTATTGCTCAGTGTGTCACTCTTCTAAAACTTCTGCTACACTGGCTTTGTAACCGGCCCTTACCATATATCGTTTCATAGTTTTAGAATACGTATTAAAGAAATCGAATACATAAAGAGAAAAAAAAATTATTCTTCAAAGATATGTATAGTTATTATTATATAAATTAACCAGTTGTTTATAATTTCGGTCTTTACTATAACTTCCCTTTTCCTGATCAGAATGCAAAATCAGTTATATATTTTCTAAACTAACGTTTTGGGATTGCAAAGCAGAGTGTGTTTCTGGCTTTGGTTTGTACGCTGCTAGATTCCTGCCAGCTCTAATAATTTGCAATTATTCATCTTTGCGTTATTGCTTCTGGTACTTAAATTTGTTACGCAGTAACTATGTTAACGACGTGTTAATGAGACAGCTTAGATTTTAATTAAATTGTGTAGTCTTTGACTACTAGTCCACATTTTTAATTTGAATTCGACTATTCCTGTTTAATTGGATCACTATAAGCTGTAGTTGATTTTGCTAGCATTAGAACATGACTTTAAGTTCTAAGGTCTTTTTAAATAAGAGGTTTATTTAAACCTTTATCTGACTTTGTAGTTACTTTCTGACATAACGATAATTTGCTTCACTTCTGTCAGAGGTTTTGGACTATTTCACTTTTATCAGATCAAGTAAAACCTCATAGGTACATAGGCGAGAGATTGACAAGTTAGGAGATTAAACACGTGGGAATATAGGACATTAAACATGCAGAAACTAGTGGGAATATTGGTTTCCATATTGAACTAAATTTCTAATTGTTAGAAAAGATGCTTAAAGAGAAGGAAATTGATATAAATTAGCCAGAATGTCTAAAAAGACTTCAAATTAAAAAGATGCACAAATATTTTGTTAAGTATTGTTGCTACAAAATGTAAATATTTTGTAGCTTCTAATTTGTAAATTAATACAAAACAACAAATACAAGCTTTTAATGTGTAAAATAATACAAATATAAAAATAATACAAAACAGCTTATCACCTCTGCTGCTCTAGTGGCTTATTGGAACCTTATAATATATTAACTGGGTTACAACCTCAGGAACTCTACTCCAAGTTATGATACTAACTGCATCAGAGACAGGCAGGGCACAAACTAACTTTCAAAACTTGCCAACCATGCATACATCAGGCTTTCAGGTTTGTTCTGATCAGCAGGCCTTTCTCAAGCAGCAGCAGTGGCAACAGCCAGTCTTCTGTAATGAATCACACTTACTATGATTTTACTTCTTATTTTAACCCATGCCGTTTGACATAAAATATACCTGTTATATGCGAAACCTCTAAACTGAGCAAGTACGTGACAAAATGAGACATAAAAGAAAAAATCAGCACAAAGCTAACTGGTAGTAAAACACAAATAAAACGTCACTAATCTTTTTTCAAATATGTCTATTTATTATAAGGGTAAAATATTTAATGCTACCTGATAAATTTTATAAAGTTTGTTTTATTCTCAAATTTGTTTTATAATTATGTTTAATAATAATGCACTCATTCTTAGGATGGTATCATAAAAGTGAAGTTCAGGCTTACTTAATATATTCAAGTTAGTTAATATCTTTAATTGAATTTATTCAGTTCCCATTTGTTGATGGGTCCTTAATTTTTTTCATTAATGGTCCTTAATTTTGATATGCAGAAATGTGTACGAACCCTGTGTATATAAATGTGTACTGTGCTGTACTCTACATTATGTACCATATTGTTAAATAAAATATTCCAAAATATGCAATATGTTAGATATGCCCTCTACCCCTCATATCCATGATAGTAAATAATGCCGATATTTTAATGTAATCTGTAAACAATTGTGTGAGAAATGAAGGAATGCCATCCGTGTACAGCACATCATAATATGATGTTTCAAGGAAGGATGTAAATAAGAATAATTTATTCTTCTGGCACCAATAATATACAGTATTTTCTAGGCCTTAATAGCATAATTAGCCTTATGTTTGGCATTATTATTGTCATATAAACATAAAAATGCAATAATAGGCCTGTAGTAAGCGTGGGGAGGTCTAGAAGCAGAATGGAAGAAAATTTAAAATAAAGAAGGATGTAAGCTAAATATTATCTGGTCACTTTAGCTACGAGGTTTTACCAGCTTTCCCCCCCCCGTTTAGAATTTACTAATTTTTTTTTAGTTTATACCTGCATCTCCCCAATCTTTTCATATCTAGGAATTAAAGGAAAACATTATGCAATTTGAAAATTTTCAGTGTTATCAATATAAATATGCTTCAATATTTAGGTTTCCTTCCCAAAATTCCCTAAGAGTAGTGCCTAGATTTTTCAGCCATTGCAAATGAAAATGTATCTAACTTCAGTTACTAGTATTTATCAGAAATCACAGAATGTAAATGGCTATATGTACTTCACTTACTATTGAAGAATCTCAATGAATCTGTCATGCTAACTCCTATAAACCCATTTCTTGAAATTCTGGGTAACTGCATATACCTGATTCGCATGTTTTAAACATGAAACTGATTTGTCATATTAACTTCCAGTTGTTTGTAACTTGATCACTTTTTACAGTTAAAAACAATTTTATAATTTTGGTATTAAAGCTGCATATGTGTTTAAAATTTACTTTAACTTAATTTTTGACTGTTATGCACCTGAAAGTCAAACTTCCAGTTTTTAAGAAAATTTGATGAAGATTAAACTTTGTTTTTTTTTAATTATTATTTATTATTTAATATCTCCCATTTTATTATGTTAATAGTAATATTTATGCATACCAATTTCACTGCAATTTTTTTTTTCTCTTTATGAAGGTGTGTATGTTTTCATACAAGTGGGTTATGTATGTTCAGTGGATGTCAGGACATAATGAAAGTTTATGGCTGGGAACCAAGTTGTACTTATGATTCAGTTCTAACTGGCTGGGGAAAAGTTTATGATATGACAATGTCTCAAAACCAGCTGGTAAGTAATTGATGTCAATAATGTTCTTTTTATCATTTGATTTCCAGGTAACAAAGTTAAAATAAAAACTATTAATCTTTTTTTTAAATTAAAAGCAGGATTTGTACACTAGTTTTGATTTCCTGCCGTGAAACTCAGTATGTTTAGCTTATAATTAGTGCAATTTTTCTCATATAAATACAATTTTGCCTTCATTGCATACTTTTAATAAAATCTGAAATATTATTTTTGTATCGTATATTACAGTGTGGCAGTAACTTGTCTTTAGAACTTGTAACCAAAGTTGAATTTCTTGAGACTTAGTATACATGCTCTGTATTTGTGTTGCAGAATACAATGGCTTTACAAACTAAACATTTCTTTCCAGAGCTTACATTTATAGCAGTCAGTCAGGTTTGTGTACAAGTATATGCATTATAAATTAGTGTTGCATTATGTATAATGAGTATTATAAAATAAAAAGCAGTAATTTTTATGAAATGCTTGGTTTTTTTTTTTTCCTCTCTGTCATTTTCTTTTTAGTCCAAAGGGGTTTTGTCTCTGAAAGACTATTGTTTTTGTTTTGGCACTTTTGTGTTGATTCACTATAAATGTCCGATTCACCTATCAAATTGTTGCCTTAAATAATGAGGAATCTGTATAAAAGTATGTATGTTTCTCGCATTGTGATAAAACAAAGGTACCTAGAACCATCCAGTTTTGAATAATGTTCGTTTTCACCTGAATATGGGCATCTGGAAGCCCAGATTTGGTATTTGTTTTATTATCTCTTTTATATTTTGTAAAAATAACAAATTTTTTAATAACAAACTCAACGATTTAAAAGCAAGCAATGGCGACACTCTACGGGAAAAAAAACCTTTTTATCTCCAGCGCGCGGAACTGTGTATCGGAAATTCTAAAGATATGCTCATTTAAAAATTATTTTGTGATATTGCTGTTGAGCTGAATTTTATGGTTCAAGTGCGAAGAACGTGATATTCAATAAATAGAGGTAACACATAAAATGTTAAAAAAAATGGCCCTTTGGACATAATTTAAAATATGAAACATTTCAATTTTTTTTTTTTTTAAAGTCTTAGGATGTTTTCATGGTTTTCTCATTTATATTCATGTTTTGCTATTGTGTTTGCACACATTTTTGATAGCTTATATGAAAAAAGAATAAGATTTACATTACAATTATAGTTCTACCACTGTCTTACTGTGCATACTTTTTCAGATTGCTGGTAGTTTCTCCATGAATAGTGTCTCAGTGTATGTTGTCCAGCTAGATACTTTGAAGCCATTCTCAAAAGTAGATAACAGTAATGTGGCATATATTCCAAATCAGTGCCTAAATCCAATGCCTGGGTAAGAATACAGCTATTTATAAAATTGCTAAAAAGTATTTTTTTATTATTATTACAAGTTCCCCCACCCTCTCCCCCAGAAAATTAGTTGTGTTGTGAAAAATTAAGTATGTCCTTTAAAAATATTCTAAAGCCTACAGATACATTTAGATTTTGACATTTTGTTTTATCAGACATACTCTGAAAACTTAATTCATACTAGAAGTATGTTTTTGTTTTGCCTTTTATTAGTACTATTAATGTCACTGTGTTTACTTCCATATTTTTCCCCATTGCTTATTTCTCTCATAGCATTTTTATGCATGATTTAGAAATTTATTTGTTTGCAAAACCTTTTTAACTTAAATATTGAATTTTGGACGTGTACTTTTTGACAAAAAACAGTTCCTGGAATTCATAAGATTGATATTCTTTGATCATGTGTTTGAATGCTATTCAGTCAGTCTTTTAAAATCTTAGCCAAGCAAATTCATCCTTCCCTTTTGTGGCGATAAAAGTAGAAATAAAATAAATATGCATTGTAAAAGCAGCAAACCCTGGAATTTCCATCCTCCATTGGTAAAAGAGAATAATATATGGCATTTTTTATGGTTCATAGTAATGGATATAGTCTTCTTCCCAAAAATGCAAAGTAGGTTTAATGATATTTTGTCGTTGTGCTATCTTTCTCCCTGTGGTCCAGTTTCAGCCTTTCATGAATGCAGGATTCTGTGAGCACTGAAAAAACATTCTGAAATGTTTTGTTTCTGTCATTCCTTGTACAATTTATAATTATAGACCTTTACTTGATACTGGGAATATTCAGATTAAAATTATGCAGCTTAAGAAGAAATTTTGCTTTTATCTGTTGTTTAGTGAATGTTGCAATGTCCACTGACAAAAGCAAATGCAAAAGGGAAAAGCAAATATGATATAATATAGAAATTTAAAAAATTACTAGAGATATTCTTGAACAGCAATATTAGTACATGTATTCATATGCACTTTTTAAGTCTGTAAATTTTTTCCTTTCCCCTCCTTTCAAAATTGGTATTCACCAACAGTATAAAATTTATGAAGAGGAATTTTTACAAGTAAATGGAATATTTGTTATTGTTACCATTTTTTTATTTTATTATTACTTCTATTATTTTTATTACATTATTATCGTGCTGCAATTTTCATACATTATGTATTGTTTGTAGGGATTCATATTCCTCCTCAGAATAGGTGCATTTACTGTTACCTTAACCAGCTTGTTGAAAACCGTGTATATTATCATTGGGATAGTAGTTTTTTTTAATAGGGGGGGGAGAGAGCAAAATTTGTCAGATGATTTTGATTTAAATCATGAAAACGAGGCCTAGGATTTGCATTTTAAACTTTGAGAAATCAGTGGCTACCCCCTTTCAGAAAGACATTTTGATAAGAAGTAGCAACAACCATATCAATAAATACATATTAATTTGTTTTAAATTGAGCCTTAAAATTATAAATGATCAAATTCTGATGATGTTACAAGACAAGTTACAAAATATCTATATTTCCATATTTAAGTGGCTTGTGTTTTGATGCACTATAATATATACACATAGTTTTTTTTTTTTTTTTTTTTATTTTTTTTATGTCTATACATTTTGCTATAGTACATATTTAGATTTAGAAAAGATGCTTCAGTAATTGTTAAAATTATTTAAATGTGAAAAATAATCTGCCAAATGTATCATTTTTAAAATGAAGTTTCTTGTATACTAGCAAAAATATACATTAGCAATCTACCTAAAATTGAAGACTAATTCGCTTTGCTGTTAGTATTAACCCTCTGTGTTGCATGGGTTTTTAGATCTGCCTATGAGAACTTGCATTGAAACTGCATATATTAGTAAATTTGTGTAATTACTTATTTGAGTCTCTGTTTTCATAAACTTCCATTCATTAAGATGATATTTGCATCATTTAAAAAAGTAAGAAAGCAAAATATTTTAAATTATAATCTAACATATACCAAGGGATAAAAAATTCTCACGACGGAGAGAAATATTGTCATGCCACTCAGGTTAGTAAACATGACAAATAATCCAACACTTGGCCAAAATTTTAAAATGTGATAGTCATAGATTTATTCAGCGTTCCTGAAGAAATTTGATGTTTGCAAAATTTTAGAAGATGCCTTAGAAGTGAAACTAATCAAAAATTTGCATTATGATAAAATTATTACCGTAACAATATTCCACTAATTATAAGCATAGTAGTTATGTGTTCATACAAATATGCATACAACTTTTATAGAATTAAATGTATTTAAATATTTCTGATATGTTAAGATACCGTAAGAAGTCTGGATTTGTGTTTTCAGTCTGAAGCTTTTGTCTTAATGCTGTTTAATCAACTAATGGACTGCTTTTACTATTGAGGTACTGTAGACTTTTGAGTATTAGGATGTATAGATGAATGTTGATGCTAATCATGTGAACAGAAATTTCATCTATCGCTCTTTTGCTGCATTTCAGAATTAAGAGTTTTTGCCGAAAGCATGTACATTGTTATCTCTCTGTTTTATAGCATAGTATAATTCTGTTGTCGTATTTATTATTTTCAATTTTATTTCATTAATTTTAGTACTCATCTACGAAAAAATTTTGAAAAGGAATCCGGGAATAGGAAACTAACGTAAGTATAAATTTATTATGCATTTTTTCGTCATTATTCTTTGTTCTATAAATTTTGCAGTATTTGCATCAAAACAATTTTTATGCTTGAACTTTATGAGTGAGAAATAAATCAATAATCCTAAATTTGAATGTGACAATTTATGATCTCATACAATACTGCATTTTTCAAATGTATTAGGTGTATTTTTTTACAGGTCTTTGGATATGAAAATTGTTGATAGTGCCAATCAGGATTATGATGTTGAAAATGATAATTTCAATTATGATGATATTGAAGTGATTGATGGAGAACAAGTGTTTGTTCCAAAAAGTGAATGTATGAATCTTCTATTTACTATGTATTCATATAGATTTTTCCCTTGTTCCATTTATAGAGTTAGTTATAGACCTTATTGTCTTCTAATAGTTTTTTTAGTTGCAGTTTTCATTTATTAAATTTACTTTTCCTATATTTCTCAGACCTATTTAATATTGCTTATAATAATATTATATTTTAAATTCTTATAATTTTTTCATTCCTTTTGTTAGTGTGTCGTACCCCACCTAAGAGTGATCCCTTCCCAATCCCCTTGGATGGTATGAATTTTATTCGTTCAGCATTTTCCCTTTTGATTTATTAGTGAAATTTTATAGATTTGATTTATTAAAAAAATGAGGTGTGTGTTTCAGCTATTGCTGTCTGATAGTGTAAGTTAATCATATCAAACTGAGACTGCATGTGAGCCATATGCATGATCTGAAAACAGCCCCCCACACCTTTTTCTAAAAAACAGAAAATTTTATTACCAAAAAAATTTTTAATATGTTTTTAAAATTTTCACTTGCTAAATATTTACAGAACATGCATAAACAATAATAATATCGCAGAGGGAAAAAATTAATTTACATTTATTTTCAACCTGAAATGTAAAGTTTTTGGTTATTTGTAAGACTTTTGTTGTTGTTGTTTGCACTTTGTAATTTAAATAAATTGACAACTAAATATTTCATTCTTTGAAATAATGCTAATTTGTTGTATTTCGATTCTGCTAAAGTTTGTAGCCTTGGAGAAAAATTACGAGGCATTCTCTTTATCTTGGATTGTAAATGTCCATCAGTTATTCAGTTTCTTTTCTTTTTAATTTTCGACTGTGAAATAAAGCTAGCTGTTCACATATAAAGGTACTCCCAAACAAAGTGCTTATATTTAATTCAAAAATTCATAACTGAGCTTATATATTATTTAACAAGTACAAATAAATGTTGAATATATATTTTCATATCCTTGAATAAGATTTGTATCACGTTATAAATTAATTAACTCCATTTATAGAGTTTCTAGTGCGCTACTCATTTGATATTAATGGAAACAAAAATGATGTAAACTCGTTAATTTTAGATTACTGAAATCTCGAAGACTTTGTAACACTATACTTGCAATAAATGCATAATTGAAATGTCTTCGTGTCACATGTAAAATTGCTATTGGGTGGGGGCACATTTATCTAGCATGCCACCAGTTTCAGACCACTGGTGTTAACTTTTGTGTGCAATGGGAAATTTGAAGATAAGTTGAAAATATAAATTTCTTTTCACTGTCTGTATTTAAAAAATTATATGTATGTACATACTTAAGTGTGATTAGGGCTTAATTTAGCATTGTGCAGTGGTTTTAATCATAATTTGTTTTAACTTATTTCTTTCTTTCTAGAATTTAAGGATTACTTTGTGACCCCAGTTTTTAATTATAGTTATTAATAGATGATTTTTTTTTCATTTTAAATTTTATGATTTTGTAGAAGTTTCTGTGTTACATTATTATTTATTTCATAAAACTTTATTTTCAAAATATATTGTATCTGTTTTGTTTTGATATTATTTGTGTTAAATAAAAACTGTAATTATGCTTCTGTTTAGTTTCAAATCTTGAGCCTGTGTTAAGTTTACAAGAAAATTACTTTTGTGCTGAACACAATTGTTATAAAGCATATACTTTTTAGAAAATTTCATTAATTTAAAATTACAAAATTTTACTTTTTAAAAAGTGTGTTTGAAAATGAACAGAAAGGGGGGGAACAAAGTACCTAAATTATTTTAGGTTATTTCAGTCAGGTTCAGGTTTTTCAATCCATTAAAGTCTTAATTTTTATCCTGCTGATCATAAATTTGAAAACTTGAATGTTTTCAAATTATTTTGCTCTTAGGTCTGTGTGTATCTATAGTTAATTGGTGGATTGAAAACCTCATTTAGTTTTTAGATTATTTAAAGAAGTTTATGATTTGCTTGTAGATAATTGGCGATCTAAAAATTATAGATTATGTTATCAAATAAACTTGACTGTTGGATCACACCATGTTTATTGAAAAGTGTTTTATAATGTATATAAAAAACCTTTTATTAAAAGTGCATAAAATATTGCATAAAGTATGTAAAAAGTATTTTGTGTTGTTTAGGGGTATAATCCTTAACACATTCATCATGCTTACATAACATACAATTATGTAATTGATTATTTTATTTTGTTAAATTTGATTAGCTTGAATCTGAAAGACTTGAATTTTTTTTTTAAATTTTTTCTTATTTCGATTTCATTTTGGTAAATGAAAGGTTATGAACACACCGAGTAAAATAATTAATTATATAAATCTAATTAATAAATGCTGTTTAAATACAACTCTTCATGAATGAATCCAAAAAGCATATCACTGAGTTAATTGCAGTCTATTATTATATTTCTTCTTGCCTGAAATTAATTGAATACTTTCTCATTTTCAGTATCTGAACCTGTGAAAGGAGACTTCTTTATTAAAAGTGTTGAAAAAGAGACTAAATCTATATCTGTACAGTCAACATATACTGTCACTGAAATTCCTGAAAAACTTTCTAAATCTCCTGTTTCGTCTCCAATTAAGAGTGGATCTCCATTAAGAAGCCATTGTGTTCCAACTACCATATCTTCCCCTTCTACAAATATAAGATCTCCTGTATATACTTCATTTAGTAATGTCCCTGATACATTTAGTGCAAAGCCTGCGTTTGGTGGTGACAGAAATGTGCAAGGAATTAAGAAACCTTGTGAAAGGGCAACAGCAATCAGGTGGTCTGGTTATCCCCCAGAAGCTGTGTCTATTGTACGACCTACGACATTTGTGCCTGACAAAGATACCTTCATGCAGAGAGTAGTAATGTACCCAGATCACATGAAAGCAAAACCTGTTTCTGTTGCACCTGATTATGTCCCAGAACAAAGGGATAAGCCTGTTGGTTTAGATGTGGATGATTTTTTGCCAGTAAGTGAAACATTATTGCATTAAAACTATTGTCTGTGTTAAGGAATTGAAGAACTGATTTTTGATTATTAACCCTGCAGTTGACCGGGCCATCTATGTATGTCCTAGAATTTTTATAACACCTTTTAAGTTAGTATATGTACTTGTATATTAAAACGTATTCAAGAAATTAAAACAGTATTTTAAAGGGAAAAGAATCCAGGTTTAAAGTCCCAGTCATATTTTGGTATCATAATAAATTAAAATAATAATAATAAAAAAAAATACCTTCTTCCATAGCAGTTTTGGAGCCAATCCTGTGGCTAGTTGGAGGGTTACGCAGCAAAGCACAGCTTAATTTCAGAGATGCAAATTTATGTTCAGTCTGCTTGCGATTAGTTACAGTGTATTTTTTGGTAACTTAAGGGGTGTTGGAAGCCAAAAATTTTCAAAAAATATTGATTTGGGATTTTTGCATTTTCAAATACTCTACACTTTTAGCTTTCTAAAAATACTATACTTTAATCTCTATGAAAATTAGAACTTTAAAAAATCTAGTTTTATTTTATCACCTAATGCTTTGATAAATGAGGAATTTTGCATAAGAACGCGTTTTTCTCCAAACGTGATTTTTTTATACTCAATGTACCTTTCCTCAGGAACTACTGCTCCCAGGTACCTCCAGGCTTATTTATTATATTTTCTAATATTTACTGAAATGAGCTTTTTGTGATAAATTAAGATAAAAAAATTTCACAAATTTTTTTGCGTGAGAAAAGTGCTAAATTTTACCATGCCTAATAAAATAGTCTATAAATTAGTCTAAAATTCAAAATGTTTCAGAAGCTCATTTTAGTATAATCAGATAGGTGTACGTTAATTACACAAAAAATTTCAAGAGTATTATATCTACAGCAGATTTTGAGAAAAGGTACATTGAATATGGCCAATTTAACATTATCGGTATAGGGGGTTCTGATACCCCTTAAATCTCTATCGTTTTTAAGATTTTATTGTTTAAGGAGCTACAAAATTATTCTTTTCTTTCTTAATCTTTTTAAATTTTAGTTTTATTAGCTGCTTGTGTGACCAGCCACCTGCAAATGCTTATTATAAAAAAAGGGAAAAGGTATACAATAATTTTAAGGTGTCTTGCTAGTAATTAATAATAATGAAGTACTGCATTTAGGAAAATGCTTAGTGTCTTAATCAGTACAGACAGCTTAAAAGAAAAGTTAAACATCTTATCCTTTATGGAATGGCAACACACTGGTGCTTAGAAAATAATGTTCAGTGGCAACGCATTTTTGTGAAATGGTAGAGTTTTGTGGTTAAATTTGAAATATGGAATATCTTACACATTGTCAAGTGCAGCACACTGCTTTTAAATCATTGAGTTTGTTAATCAAAATACCATTAAATTCGCACAAAATGTGAAATGAAAAACAAATTCAAGCTTCAAGTGAGCATGTTCTTGTGAAGGACTGTGTGTGTTTAAAATTTGGTAGCTGTAGGTGCTGCCATTTTTCTACAGTCCGAGGACTATGCATACAGATTCTTCATTATTTAAGCATAGAGATGATTTTAAACAAAAAGAATTTATTTTTAAACATATTTTTGCATATTTCACTTGAGTTTCTAATATAATTTTGTTTTTCTTTGTTACAAGGATAAATTTACTTGTATGTAATCATTTTTTCACATAATTCTAAATTTAGAACTATTAGAAAAGTTTGATTTTATTATGTAAAAAACTAATAGTTTATCATTATTTTAGAAATCAATGCAACAGTTTCTTGGAATTAGTCAGTCTGTTCAGCCAGAAGTTACTGAAGCTGAAGCAATGAATGTTATTTGTCGCGAGCATCAACCTCTTCTAATGGTTTTTGAGAGTAGGCTAAAAAAAATTCAAATTATCATTGCTGTTATGAAATCTAAAGGCATTAAGGTAAGGATTATGTATATAAATAAATGCCTAAGAAAATGTTCTTTTAGTAAAATTATTAGCAATTGTCTAATTTTTATGCAGATTATAATGTAAGTAATGAAAACCAAAAATCATATTCATTTTAAAAATTAAGTCATTTCTAAATTTGATTTATTATCTTTTATACATTTAAATTATTAATGTGTAATAAAATTCTAATTATCCAGAAAGTTCAGGAAATGCTAAATTCTGTGTGCAAAAAGTTCCAGATATTGAGCATGTGAAAGTTGCAGTTCACAGTAGAAAAGCTAGATGAATGGAAGAAAAAATTTCCTCTCTAAGATTATAAAAAAGTCATTTTATTTGATGTCAACTTGAATTGCAAACACTTACATTTAAATTATGCAAGATTTTGAAAGAAAAAGGGCATTTCATACATAAAAAAAGTAAAACATCATATTCCATTATGAATTTCCATTGACCATGAAAATTACAAAAAATCTTGCCAAACTTGCATTGGTCATTCTGGCAAAAGTTTGAAAGAGTAGATCACTCTTTATTTGGTTAAGTAATCAATATATACAAGTTTTGGACTATGATAATATAAGAAACTTCAATCGCTTGTCATAATTTTTTACTTTGTATTCAGTTGCAATTTTCTTGCTGTCAGTCAAGATCCTCTAATTTTGAAAATTTTCAAAATGCTATTGAAGAGACAAAATAAATAACAGTTAACTTAAATTGCTTTTTACAAAAATTAAGCCGACTTATCCAAAATTAATCAGATTTGTGTAAAGCCATGTCAAAAGATCTTGTGATCGGGTTGTGACTTCTTGCTTATCCGTTTACTGGTGCTAAATAAGTGTTTGGCAACAGTCTTCGTTTAATTCAAGTCATAGCTCTATCATACATTATGATAGTGTTATAAACCACTTATTTGTTTAATTTTTCATATTAAAAAAAAATTCTGAAAGTAAAAAATATTTTGCTTTTTTTAGCTTTCCTGAAAGTTGAATACCAGATAGTCAGGCTTTTACTCTATATTAATCATTGGGTAGTTAATTATGTATTTATTAGATTAAGGTAAAGTATAAGTAATGAATCTTTTACAATCTTGGTCTTAAAATTATTTGATATTATTATGTATAGCATCCCTATATTATAGTGTAATATTAATTATATGCAGGAATCTGACACCTGTATGTAAGGTGCCAGATTTCTTATAAGGGACATAAAATTGACCAGTGTAACTTCAGTTCACAAATTTAATTCATTCCTGGAGGCCATTTGTCATATGAAAATTTCTTAAACATAAACTACTTTCCCATAGAAATTGATGTAAAATAGATTAATTTCTTGGACCACTGCTGATTTATTTATTTAAGCTTAACAACAGTACTTTGTACATAAATTCATAGGACTGAACCCATGAAAATTATTATGTGTGTGTGTGTATGATGTAGTTTTTGCACGAGCTGAAACCTAATTCACGTTTGAGTTATGACTGAGAAGACTGTTACTTAGGTGATAACTGGTGCAAAAGTCACAACTGGCTTGATCGTTAAAACATCATTTTTATTTTCACAGAAACAATTATTCAGAAATGCATCTTTGCTTAAAACTTGTACAACACTAAGGGTGCTTAACGCGCTGCACAATTTCAATATACGTAGTTTACAATTTACACAATACAGAAAAAAGCAAGAGACATGGTTTACTCAAGCAGCAGCTGACAAGAAAAAGCAATGTGTACTAGCTTCAGTCATTATTTATAGCCAGAGTCTTTGTGTTTATTCCAAACAGTGATTGGGCTAAAGATGTAACATGCAGCAGAGTGATGCAAAATGTTGCAAAGCAGACCTTTAAAGCGTTAATTTGTTTAATTAAAATTTATGAATTTGAAGGTCTATTGCCACTTGAAACGATTGAATTTTGTTTGCACCATTCGACTCTGCTTAAAATTCAATGAGCATTTATTTCACTAAAAATTTGCATCTTGTGATTTACTATTGTCTAAATTTTAAAATATTTAAAAAATGAAACATGACTTAGTCATTTGAAATGCAGGTGCTGTAGCTTGCGGCTGCTTTATCAGAGGGATATCTTTGCGTTGAAAACTTTGCATCTTGCCCTCTTTTGCAGATACTTGGGGGTCTAAGAACTAGGATTGTCCTTTCTTCCTTCCTTTGCTTCTGAAATTCTTACATTTTTTTCTTCTTTGTTTATTACTCTTAATAATTCCATCACATGTTCATTGTTAACTTTCAAGCTCCAGACTAGAGACACAATATTGTAGATAACAAAATATGTCATAAGTTTCAAAGCCCTCAGCTTGTAAAGTATCTTGCCATCTTTTAGCTATCATGCCATTATTTCATCCAGGCGAAATTCATGATCCTCTAAATCACTTGTTGCCAGGGTTTGTTAATGAGAGTGTTCATTCAATAGCACATATTACCTCAAAATGCCTTTGAAGATCATTTGTTGTTGACTTGAGTGTTTGTAATTCAAGACACTATTCTTCATGCAAGGCATTTTGTACTTGGATAATGTGTTCATGAACTGAATTGTTTGTGATCTGAGGTTACACCATACTGGGAGTATTGCATATTTTGGTGTGTAATCAAACAGAATATTTTTTTAATAAAATAAAATTTATGAAAGTTTTATATACAGACTATTAATAAAAGTAAAAGCAATTTGAATTTATTTTTTGTGTCTTATAAAAAGGAAATTAGTATTCCTATTAATAGAAAAAAATACAATGCAAAAGTAAGTAATATTATATCCACACAAAAGTGACTTAACTTTTCCACAGATCACTATTATTTATAGTCCATGAAAGTGATATTGTAATTCATATAGTATTAAAGTGATATATGTAAGTCCTTATTAATTGCATTCTATAAAAATATTTCTTTTTGAGCATAAAGGAAGCATTGCTGCATCGACACAGAAGTGACATAAAATCCTATTTATGGATCTTTTGTACAATTTAATGCATCATGGTGTTCTGATATTGTGTAGCTACACCCACTATTTCAATGTCAGTCATTAAATTTGATCTTTAAATTTGGCGATCTACTGTTCAGCTCAAGGACAAGTTGGAAGCAGCTTTAAATGAAATAATCACTATCCGTAAAAATGGAATGGCTGTTGCATTTGTATTTAAAGTAAAGCTAAATAGTACTTTGTAGAAATTCTTATGTAATTCTGTGGTGCAAGCAAGTTTTCTCATGAAGTATTTTTTATTTTTTCGGAATATATCTTTCATAATAACAGTTTCTGATTTTTAAGTTGTAGCTTCAAATTGTAGCATACTTAAGCAACTGCTTATCTTGAATGAAACAAATCTGATATGGGCATTGCATGGCTTCCTACAGTCTGTTAAGTTATACACATATTTTGTTGCTCTTTTTGTTTAAACTTTTATCCTCAAATTATTCTAACTTAATTAAGCAATCCCTCAAGGCAAGCTGAAAATTACATAAAAAAATTGCAAATTTAAAAAAGTTAATATCCCGGTCATTTTTAGCCATACAGGAGTCAAACTTCTAATTAAAATGGAAATCTTTCTCAAATATAAGTACAGAAATCGGAAAAAAGTTGGATTTCATTATTATTATTATTATTTTTGATTCTGGCATATCCTAAATGTGAATATTTTCATCATTTAAAACACTTCTGTAATTAAAGTCTATGACTACGACCAACGATTGCAAAAATAAATGTCACTTAATTAGATGGATATGTATGCATATATATATATATATGTACATACACATGTATATATCTTGTGTTATTGAAATTTTTTAAAACAAATAAGTTAATTATTTCTGCATAAAATGGTACAGAAATAATTTTCTGCATAAAAAAAAATCTTAAAATTATTTCTGCATAAAATGGTGTTGAAAAATTAATTATAGATTAAAATAGTAATAAATTTTTATACATACATTTGGCAATGCCAATTGCAATAAAAAGGTGAGGTGTCTAACTAGATGTTGTAGCAGTCCCATATATGAAATTTCAACATTCTACAGCTAATTGTTTTTTTTTAGTTGTGCCAGATACATATGTATGTAAATACCGACAACACGAAAAAAGTCCTTTAGCCTGTCAATATGCACAGACCTCACGGGGGGGGGGGAATGTACAAATGAATTCAGGTATGGTCAAAATGAATATTTTTATTGAAATATCGTACCTGAAATTTTTCACAGTTGGAATACTTACTTTACTTCCTCTCAGGAAGTAAAAATCTGCAATTAGAGATAATCAGGATATATATTTTTTATAATTTAATAACTTTATTAAATTTATTTAAAAGGAGACGTTTTTAAGGCTTCCTTTATGTTTGTATATATTTTGTTTTAAAAAGCACAGTTCGCTGCTTTGAGTAGTAGTTATGGTAACTAATATGAATATTTTATACAGAAGTTAGAATCCTGAACATTACATTCATAATTTTTCATACTTAATATATGTATTTTCTATTCATTAAATTATAAGCATATTTTCTAAGACTTTATACTTTAAAATCACAAATACAATACTATGAATACTTCATGCTTTAAAAGGTACTAACTAATTTTGATCACACGGACATAAATATGCTACAGAGCTGTATTTGATGTTAAATTTAATTTCACAATTTTGACATATCACATTTGTATTGATTTCTAATGTTATAATTATTCCATAAAATTCTGAATTATCTTGTCCTTTATTTTATAACGAGAACTTCTTTTTTCTGCATGCAGTTAGTCCTAATTTTGTTTTTCACTTAGTTTCTGATGTACATGATGATTGAATGGGTCTGGATAGAGGACTGTAGAGCAGGGGCTTGTGGAGACAAAACTGTTGCATATTTTTTTTATTGCCTTTTACGTTGAAATCATCTATCTTTGCTATTTTTTCGCTCAAATTTTATTTTATTTACATTATATTGGGCATTTAGTTTTTCCAGTTATGTATATATATATATATATATATATATCTTAAATGTTTCTTCTCATTAAGTTTTACTATTTTCTTTTCTATTCAAACTTTTTCCATTCATATATTGCTGCATTTTATTCATATCATCAATATTTTGCACATTTATTGCACTCAGAATGTATTTTGCTTATGTAAAATTACGCATCCAGTTTTTTTTAAACTTAATTGTACTTATTTTTTCTTCTCTAAGTTTATTTTATTTCCTTTTCCTATTCAAACTTTTAGTACAAAATTATTGTTGTCTATTATTCAAATTATCAGTCACATTTATTATACTCAGAATTTATTTATTCGTATGATATTTCACCCTTAATTACTTTTTTTAATTACATTTTAATTTTTTATTGAATTTTTTTAGTTTTGCATCATTTCATGACTTTTTTATTCAATCTTTTTTCAAATCAGTGTAGAAATATACTTCAAATACAATTTGTTTATCAATCAAAACTTTATTTTTACTATTTTTTTTTGGTAGTTTGTGAATAGATTTCCTGTTTTGTATATAGAAAGCAGATATTTTGAATTCAAGTCAATTTTATGATATAATTTCTTTTCAGTTAAAATTTCTGTCATGTGCATAATTTATTTATACAGTTTGAGCTTGGGGATTAAATTCTGTTTATTTTCTTTTATATTTTAAATTTTTATTTTTCATAGTTATAGTTTAATTTTTGAATATGGACTAAATAAGCTTCATATGTTATGAAAACAAAAATCAAATAATCTCATCTCTTTTATACAAAATATCTCACTGAGCCCCACAGCAAGACCCATTTTTCTCCTGTAATAACTTCTGAATCTTGATAAATTTGCTGAAAAATGACTATAAATTTAACATCTGATTGGGCAATTTTAGCAAAGTCACAGAACTCTCAAGTGAAGGGTTCTTAGCGTAAGGTTCAGCCCAGTGGTCAGTGATGAGAATGCCAAATTAATCATCAGGCCTTATAGTTGCTGGATCCATTAAATTAAGTAACCACTTACTAAGTGAGGATTGTATATAAAGTGCTTGTTGGGATTAAGACCCTTACTTTTAAAAGCATTGCTGTTGCTTAGAACTCATACAAGTATTATTGTGATCAATTTACTGTTTAAAATGAAATGTATAAGTCTTCATTAGCATTCTTTGAAAGAGTTTTTTTTTCCCTCCTTTTTAAGTGCTGTACTTTTTGCTAAAAGTGTTAATACAAATGTATCGTTGTACATGAATTTATTTAGATGGGTTTAGGCAAAGCAATGTTTCACTTGGAAAGTTGCATAAATTTGAATGTTTGCATTAATATGGATCTAATTTTAGTAGCAGTAGCTAGAGACCTCAAATTTGAGCATAATTGACTGTCAAACGTTCAAACTGATTTTTGTAAAGGAAACTGAAAATAGCCATTACTACAAGTATTCAAAGATGTTATTTTGAAGCTGGCTATCATATTGCTGTTCCTGTGTTCCCTGAGTGAAAGTTTAAATAAAAAATTAAATTGTGAATGCAATGAGTTGTAAAAATGTAGTTAGTTTACTCTTCTGTGGAAGATACTTATAAGTTAGAGATTTAATGAAGATACTAGTTTAGTTGATTCTCTTTATTTTTGTAGCTATTGTGTGTAAATTTTCTTAATGCTTTTTAAATTTTTAGAAACTTGTTATATACTTAATTTAAAATTTATAATATAGGATTGGAAAAAAAAAAAGAATTTTTCCTTAATATGAATCATTTTCTTTAGACTGCCACTGAAAATGCCGTTAGTATGAATGATCCAGCAATTCTTGTAGACTTTTTATCTGTTATAACTCGCCGGCAGTAAGTATTAGTCTATTTGCCATATATTTTCTCTTTATTAAATTACTCATTTGTTGTAGAAATTTTAGGTCTAGTGTAATCCTATAAGTAATCAAAAGTTTAGCCTAAAAACTCTAAAGTTTATGAAGATTCAATGAATAAGTGGTATTTTATTATTATTTATTGTAATTCCAAAATGATTTTGTATTTTGTACCTTAATTCCTTTTCTTCCACTATATAATATCCTACCTTAATTGTGTAGACATAATTCAGTATGCATGTTTTTGTATTTATGTGTCATGATAAATATTTTTGAACATGTAAATGTGGCTTGACCAGCTGAAAAATTATTTTTGTAGTTAATTTTTTTAATTTAAAAAATATTTACACCTTTTTTTCATTGTTTCCATTAGCCATAAAATGCAATTAAAACTTCTATTTATATTTTTATGCATAATCAAAGGTCAAGCACTCTAGAACATCAAAAAGTTTATTTTTAGCATAATTAGTATATAACTTCGAATGCATATTCATGTTTAAATATTTCAGTTTAAAATAAGGATTTATTTATTTATTTATTTATTTATTCAGATTGGGTGAATGTGTTTATAATATTTACACATTTAAAGAAATTTCTTCCCCTTTTTAAAATTTTTTGAAGGAAATCTTATTGAGGTCTTTATTATTTTCAGTTCACAAAAATCGTGTCCTATCAAAATAAAACCTTCTCCGAATTGAGAGAATTATTTGTTGCGAACCACATTTGCAAGCTAACCATGTGCTAGCTAAATTAAATGTTGTGCTACATCATAATTACATCTTTTCTTTATTAAATAAGTGTGCTACACTCATGAGTGTTTATTTATAGTGAAATAATATTATGGCAGTTTCCCTTCATTATGGACCTCTCATTTTAAATACATAATTTAATATTTTATTACTTTAATTTATGGGAGCCGAGGTGGTGAACTAAATTTCTGCATACCCGGATCCGATTATAATTTCTTAAAGATCACTGAGTATTCTTTGTTCATGCATATATTTTCTATCATTAGATGAAAGCTGTTTTATATTGAAGTTTTAATGAAAAAGAAATTTAGTGACATAAAATTTAGATGTTATTTAATTTTTATTGCCAATTGTTTTATGCAACAGTATGTACATTTTCCTCCATTTAATTTTTCCAACATTCATTGAATAAAATATGCAGTTCTATCTTCTGTTTTTATTTTTCAGAGACTTATGGACATTAGATTTGTGCCAACTTTTATTACCTTCTATTCAGGATCTTGTACAAAGCAAATATGAAACGTAAGAATATTGTATTTTGTTAGTAATATGAAAATATGCTTCATATTTGTGAAGAACAAAATTTTTGTATGAGTTTAATTCTGGTGTTCTTAACCAAATTTTGCTTATACTTTATCTCTTGCTCAAATCATATACAAAAACTCTCCTTAACACGAACTCACTTAATGCAAACACTAGGTTACCAGGAAATGAAATTTCAGTTCTGGCAGTCATGTGCCTGATCTTATAGAAAGTTTTATCAGTTAATATGAATTCGAGTTAATACGAATTGCAAACTGTTTATTAGTTCATTTATCAGTATATTTTTTCATTGAACATGAACTTCAAAGTTTTTAATTTTTTTCCCTCTTGTTTCTCTCATTTCAGTTAAAATTTAAAGAATTGTGTGTATAATAAAATATGCATATAAATTTACTAGACTGTAATATGAATTTTTAGCCCATTTCAACATGTTTTTATTCTCCCAAACTTACAGAAGCACTGCTCTGCAGTTCTGTATCTGGTACTGTAGTTGCTTTCAGGATGTGACTGCTAACATTAAGTTGCAAGCATAAAGAGAGTGGTCACGACCAAGAGGAAGCAGGTAGATTTAGATCTGTAAACACAGCTGACAAATTTAAAGGAAGTAAACTGTGGTGTATTGAAGAAAAGTACTATTGCCGAAAAGTATGGAATTGCCAATTCCACCTTATCTGCAATACTGAACGATCATTAAAACATTTTTTATGCTTCTGAATAGGGGTTGATTACAAGTCTTAACTGACTTTGCAGTTCTAAGTACGTAGATGTCGAAACTTCTAGAATGGTTCAACTGCCATTTCCAATGTTTGATGCCTTTAAATAGACCTATAATTCAGTCAAAAGCAAATGATGTTGCAAAAAATTAAGGCTTTGAAGATTTCAGTTGTTCTGCTGGGTTGCTGTACTGGTACATGACACTCAATTTCATCATTAGTGATTTGTAGTGAAGCAAATAAAGTTTTGAAGAAGAAGAAAAGCATGTTTCAAGTGATGTCTACAAATGAATGAAACTGGACTCTGTACAATCTATTCCCAAATTGTACCCTAGGAATAAAAGGCGACAAGTATCATGGCGGATCACACAATAAACAATGTTAAACTTGCGTCTAATGCAGGCACCAAAAATTAACATTATGTTTGGATAATTAGTCCCAGAAATGGCATTGCTTTAAAGGAACATAACCAGTACTTTACCTTACATCTACTCTCATCATACAAAAGCTTTGATTGACCTCTCATCATTTCAAAATAACTTCTTCATTTTAATAATCAAATTGTAAAGGATAATTTTCTCTGAAATTCAGCAGGTCATCTTCAGCTTTTGGAGGAAGGCATTATTGCTCTTATGAAAGGCTTTATCACTACAACTTGTGAGATGTGCAATTTGAAAAGGAGACAGAAACACTAATTTAAAATTTGCTTGATGCAATAAAAGCTATTGTCACATCTTGGAAATCCATGTTATCAAAACACATGCAGAACTGTTCTAGCAGAGCTTGGAGACATAAAGATGCTAATCCTGTTGACAACTTGGCAATAATACTTTTTCACTTGATGAATGGAATATTCTACGAACTATATTATATAATAACTATGAATATTCTATCAAGATATTGTAGTTCAACTGTCTCAAACACAACCCTGGCTGGCGTTCTGCCAAAACACATAGACTCGTCCAAAAGAGGCGTTATTAGTTGCTGCGACCTGAAAAGTTACATGAAAGTCTTCTCCGTAAAAAGATATGCTGAAGGAAAGAAAGTCCCCATCCTTCCACCCTATTTTGAGAATAATTCGGTCCGAATCGCGCATGCGTGTTTGCGCTCATGGTCGCGGATCAGGCAGTCGAACTATACAAACCCTGGAGTTAGTTTGAGGCAGATGACATTGCCATTTGTTTTGCAGTGGAATGTGTTGTACAAGCAGTTGTATGAGATGCAAGAAATGTTATCAGAAGAAAGTGAGGAAGACAGTATTGTTCCACCCATCCACCAGGAAATGTTGCATACTTTGGACACTTTAGAATGTTTTGCTGCAACATACTTATTGGCCATGAAGTTACCAAGCATTTTCATTCCCATCTGTGAGAGTGCTTTATACAGGAATTTTTCTCCAGAACAAGATCTGTGACATATTCTCAAGTTAAAGTTCAGTAATATGCGTAGCACTGTAGTGTTTTCTATGATGATATGCATAATATACTATAGTCTGTGTATACATATATACTGTAATGTACTGTGTATAGAGAAAAAACTATTTTCCAAAAATAAAGTTTGAGTTCCCAGTTAATGTCAACTCTTGATTTTTCAGTGCCTTGAGATTTGTACTAATGAGGGTTTACTCTGGTGCATTTTTTATTTATTTTCATGAATGGCCAATTATTTACAGCTCCACAAAGCATATTCTGATAGTTTCATAATTCATCTAGAAATGATGGTAAAGTGAATTTTAATATATTTTGTTTAAATGCAACATTATCTAGGTCTTTTATAAACAGTAACTCTACAGAACTTTGCTCCAAGAACTATATAAGAAT
This sequence comes from Stegodyphus mimosarum, assembly GCA_000611955.2. Lineage (NCBI taxonomy): Eukaryota > Metazoa > Arthropoda > Arachnida > Araneae > Eresidae > Stegodyphus > Stegodyphus mimosarum. Next base: position 33,239 of record KK116927.1, read on the forward strand.
CCAAAACAAATCATATGACAGTGCAGCTGCATTTTGAATCTTGAGGCGGAAATTTCTGAAATTGAATGAATTCTTTTAATAATATCTTGTTGTTAATGTATCTAAAAGTGCTTTCTAAAGCATCCACTGTCCAAGGAAATTTTAGAATTTTATTTGCTGCAACGTTGAGTTTATTACAGGCCTTATTTAATAATTTTAATGAACATAAATAACTCATAAAACTTGTGGGCATGATCAAGCATGGAGAGCAATTAATGTTCAGTCAAGAACATGCAATTTTATGTCTTTATCCCAAATACAAAACCAGTAATTCAAACTAAAAATAAAATATTTTTGCATTATACATCAGATGAACATAAAAGAGAATGAGACTCAAAAGCTTTAAAAACAACTGTTAACTGCAGTAAATTTTGTAAGATGATTTGCAATTAACCAATCAATTAATTCAAAGGTGTTATTATATTTCTTTCTTGAAGCTCAGTGGCTGAGTTGAGGCAAAGTTTTGCAATGCTTTTTAGCTTCATTTGAATGTAGAAAGTTTTTATTGAAGAGAAATTCCAGTATTTCTTTATTTTAGAGTACTTAAGTTTATAAACAAAATTTTTAATTGATGAAATTAATCAAATCTGTCTAGAAATAGGCTATGCATAATTCAGTTCTTGGTAATTTCTAATATATCATTGTTCATGTGCATATCATGGATACTATGAAACTAATATATCTTTGCTATATTACTTACTACTTACTTATATAATATCTTTACAAACTGTTATCATGCAATCTTCAGAAAAAATATATTGAAAGCAAACTCAAATTATTTATTAATCTTTTAACTGTTTAAAAATCCTTCCCCTAGTTTTTTTCCTCCCTTTAAATTTGTATATGTTGCAAAGAATGAAAATGAAGCTATTACAGCTTTTAATGAAGATAGTTTGGTGGAAATAAGAAAAAGCTAAGACTAAAAATTAATCTTTAGTATAAAAATGTAGCTTTAAAGTAGATTTTTCATGTCTAAAATAACACACAATTAAGCTCTAATCGTATATTTTAGATTTTGAATAGAATGAAAAAAGTTACATATGAAATGAACTTGCTGTGTTATACCAAGGTGTTAAGATTTACATTTTGAAGATATTCTTAGGATTACCATCAAATTTACAAAAAAGATTTTAATCATATAACTGTATAAATTTATGCATATATTAAGCTAATATAATATGTGTGCATTCAAACCTTTAGTGTTTAAAAATCAACATAGTTTTTTTTTTAATATATATATATATATTTAGTCAAACATTTTCTTATGTGTTTGGTTTAGTACAATAACATCACTTTATTGAAAGAGATTGTTTTTAGTAATTTTTTGAAGAGTAAATTGTGTTATATACATCTTAGCCATAATTTATCCTCTAATTCAGAATTTGTGTAAAATAGGGGAATCTGTAATAAAGAAGCAATAACATTTGCATATTCAGCATGACTTGCTGATGAATACATTTATAAAATGTAAAAACTTTTCTTTATATGAAATTAAAATTATTGCAAAATATGTGTATTTTTACTTTTTGAAACTACAATATTAAGAAAGTGTGTACAATAAATTCCTCCCCCTTCTTTTTTTGGGGGGGATTATGTGAGTAATGAAATATTTTGGTTCTTTTAAAATTTTTTAACATGGTTTGCATTAGGATGAGTTTATTTTCATATAATTTGCATGTATGTATTATTTATTTTTGGTACTTGAAAAAATTTTAATTTAAATTATATTATTGTTTATAATTTTTTTCCTATTTCATAGATATATGTCTGTTGGATGTACTTGTGTAAAACTCATTCTTCATAAATTTGGTGAATTAATAAAAACAAATATTGATGCACCCCCTCGCATTGGTGTTGATCTTTGTGGAGATGAAAGGTAATCACTTACTTTTGAATATTTCTGTAATAGGTTTGTAAGGTTTTAGTTAAACTAACCAAGTTTTATTTTAATTTAAATCTGTTTTTCTCCTCTCTGCTTCAACTTCCCATCAGAAGAAGCGCGCGGTTTCAGCTTATGCTAATTTTGAAGTACAGCCAAGTACTATTTAAACCAGAGGTAGAAACCTCTCAGTGTGAGAGAGCTTAGTCTCAGACCACGGTCGCTCTGCTCAACGTTCGTCTGACCAGCTAGCAGTTTAAATTTATAAGCCATAGTGCTTACTACGTGATTGCATTGTAAAACAATTTGAAGTGCGCTAGTATTAGTATATCTTGCTACGCACCATTTAGTGAGAGGCCAACTTCCGCGAATTGCTCTGCGAAGCAAACTTTGGTTTAAGTTCTATTTTAGGTTTAGTTTTAAATTTATTTGATTGTTAAGTTTGACCCAAGTGCGGTCTTTTACTTTCTGTATCTCTCCCGAGTTGGGAAGTGTGTAATTAATAGTGATTTAATAAAAGAGGATTTTAAATCCCTTCACGTGCAGTTATTATCCAGCCCAGCAGTTACATCAGAACAAAGCTTACATTTCATCAGCTCACTGTTCCAGTTCAGGACCTGAGAAGAAACACTCTGGTAAATATTTCACAATGTTCTCAAGGAACACACACAGAATACTCAGTCCTGATAGGTTGATGTAAAATTTAATTTGAATTGCCTTAGGATTTAACCTCTAGATTATGTACAAATTTTAGTATTTGGGTTAAAATTATTTTGGTTCTTTTGAGGTAAAATTTATACTATGCATCCCCCCCCAAGTTCAATAAAGTATGATTCCAAGAATTGTTGCAAGCATTTCTATAAAGACAGATGTACAAGCAAGCAAGCTGTTAATGAGGAATAGTATACTAAGTCTACAAAGTTGTAGTGTATTCTGTGAGAGCCCATCAGTGATTGAGCTTTAAAATTGCTGAACATTCGTAATTCCAACCTGTGTACGAGGTGACCGGGCTGACTGCATGAATATTTTCATGGGTTTCGCCATGTGCAATGTATATAGAGCCTGCTTCTCTTTGAAGATCCTCCTGGAAGGCATTCCTACCGTTAGGCAGATAGACCTAGTAAATTTTGCTATAACCAAATAAACCAAACCAGTATTCTATGAGATGTGCTGAGCTGTGTCTTTCAGTGATAGGCTATGCCAATGCAAATGTCAAAGATTTCTTCTGAAGTGTTACTGCAGATGGTAGAGTGATTAGTATAAGATGACGACTTCTCATGCTGTTGCTATGCATTTGACTTCAAATCCCAAATAAGATGGGGATGTTTCTGTGTATGGCATGGAGTGTGGCATCTTTATGGCATGGAGGCCTATGAAATCTGTCAAACTGTAAATTCTTTTGAGAAGTTGTAATAGGGAAGAGGCATGCAAGACCTTCGGATTCAAAACATCAGACTGCATTGATCAGAATAGGCAGATATCACATAAGTGCTGTGTCTAAGTTGAGTAATCTGATTATTTTCATTATGTAGACATGGAAGTATGCAGTAAAGTACTGAGGAATTTTAAATAATTTACTAAAATATTTTGTACAGAATTTAAATTCTGCATTATACTTTGCACCCCTCTTTTTGTTGCATTAATTATTTCTTGTTATTAACTGATTTCTAAGAGTCACTTTCTAAAATAAATTTTTTAAATTTCAGTGTTGACTTTCTTAATTATTTCATAGGCTTTCATGTATTTTTAACTTTATTTATTTCTTTATTTCAGATTGACAAAGTGTAAGAACTGTTATGAACAACTTCTAGCAATTCAGTCTTTTATTTTAAAACGACAAACTATGCAAGGAAAATTAGGCCAATCATTTCGTGAACTTCTGACTATGATGTGCACTGAATTTAACAATAGTATGTGATTTTTGCTTTTATATAGTAAGAATTATTCAGAAGTCTGATTGAAAAAAAAAACTGTATCTTTTTTATTACTGCTTGTGATATTGATGTGGCCTTTTGTCCTCATAAAGACTAGAACATTCATTGCCTTTAATTGAAACATTCCATGTGCCATTCTATTTTCACTGTGGCAATGACCATTGAAAAAAGAAGACTGAATTTTTACCAATAATGTGCATATGTAAATAGGTAATTCATTTGTGCTTTTGTGTGAGTCCCTTTGGAAAGATACAAACTTTGAATAAATAAAATGTTTAGAAAGCTTTGGAGCTTGTATTTCTTGATATATTTATTTAATAATCAGGGCTTTTTTGCTGATGTTATTTAAACATTGTAACATTTCAGCATATTAAACATGCATAGGATTTATATTGAAAGATAAATAGAAATTGATATGTGTAGTTTTGCTTCACTGATAGCACTAATAAAAGTGATATTTTATACCTGTTGTATTTATTATTTGCACATATAATTTTAAATTCTAAAAGCTATTTTTTTAAACTGCTCTCTGCTCATTAATTATGTCAAGTAATTATGAATTAATAACAGTTTATTACATTTAAATTTAAAAATACATTTTAAAAATTGTGAATTATGTATCAGGACAGTAATGCATATTGCTTTTGTAATATTATCATTTTGAGGAAGTATAGCATATTTGATATATTATTCAGGTTTTACTGAATAGAAGAAAGTTATTAAAAATTTTATAAATTATAATCAGTATGCTGTTATTGGATTATTTGTGATGTATAGGATTAGAAATGTGTTTGAGCAAATACTTTTGTTAATCAATTATGCTTTATGAAAGTTGTATGTTTTAAAACTGAAATTTAATTTTCTTACAAATTTCCAGTTAATAAGCTTTTAATTTAAATTCTGACATGAAGGTTTAATAAACTTACTATCTATGTTTAAGAATATGAGTTTTAAGAAATCTCATTGTGTATTACAAATTAATTTACTGTAATTGTGATTTCATAAAAGAAATGGTCTGCATTAGGTTTAAGTGATTCACATTTATTTACATTAGTTAAGTATATTTGTTTGATGAAATAGAAATTGTTTGAAGGTAATCTAAAACAATTTTTGCTGTGATTACTGTAAAACTGAAGTCAAATAATAATAATTTGCTGTTTATGAAAGATAATTTTAAATTTGTTAGTGATTTGAAATGTATAATAAAGTATTCTTTTCTGCGTATTATTGAATCAACATCAACCAAATATTAATCCTATGAAGTCTGTTTTTGGTATAAAATCACATTTTGTTTAAGCCTTGAAAATTAGCTGTGCTAAATTTGTAATGTATATGTGTGAATATATGCCAAATTATAATCCTTTAATTAAAAAACAGTTACGCAATGTCATGTGTTTACAGTGTTTTAGAATTTAATTTTAGTAATGTTTCACTGAACATGATACCAGAATATTGATTATGTGCTATTAATGTGAAATTATTTCATTTAATGGTATTCTGCAGTTTTACAGAATCTATCAATGTGTATTACTTTATCAATAAATAAGATTTATAGCTCTCTCATGAGAGGAACAAAGCCTTTATTTCTTTAAGGAATTCAAAATAAGTTTTAATATTTTCCAAATTATTGTATATATTTATTTCTTGCTTTGCTTTATCAACTTTCTCATTGTTTATATCATGAAATAAATGCTTGTAGTACAATGAACATCAGCTTTTACAACATCAAATAGAAATTCATAAGCAGTGAGTGATCCTAAAACATTCTACAAGTCAGCTTCTAATATTTTTCCTCTCAATAATTTTTACAGGAAAATGCTTTGTAGTGTGAACTAGTTGTTACAGAATACATTGCATCTAAACAATGTTTTGCATTGAGCATCACTTTTGTCTAGTGATTATGTATGTTAAACAAAAACGTATTAAATTCATTTCTCAGGTAATTTTCACCTTTTTTTTTGGCTCATTAAAAGTATTTTTTATGAATTATATTAAACTTTAAAAATATATGCATTATTTTTAATTCTTCATGAATATTCAGTGGGAGTTGAAAATATTACTGGGTTTTTCTGTGTGATGTAGTTAATAAATGAAAAGTATTTCCATTTTTCATAAAGTTCTTTACAGTAGGTTTGTAATCATTTTCTTAAGTTATGAAATGGAAATTTATGTGTAACTGAAGCTGATTGAATATATTAATAGTATTCATTGTTATGATTAAAAAATTAGTCTTTTTAAAACTAATTTAAAATCATATATTGAGATCGCTATTTATTTTTAGAAATTATGAAGAGAAAGTAGGCACATTTAAATTCAGACTAAAATGATTTTTACTTATGAGATTAATAATTAAAGATCCTAAATCATGATTTTCAATATTCTGTAATAAAATAGTAAAAGTATTATAATTTTTTTTTAATCTTGTTAAAATGAATTTTTCGTATGTATCAGCACAGTTTAATGAATATATGTGAATTATTCTAGATCACAATTTTGATGGTGTTGCAACTCAAAAATTTTCCGAAGCATCTACTTAGGTTTTAATAAAATGTAATAAATTTTGCATTTCTTTCATGCATGAAAGAATAGCATATATACCCAAAAAATTAATCCAGGTTTTTGCTATTAAAGAAAAAGTACATAAATTTACTTTAAATTGCAATTATAAGTAAATAGGATTCCTGAGTAATATAACATAATTTTATGTTTGCATTATTGTATGAATTAAATTTGAATATGTAATATATTTGTTCATGCACTGTCTGTAGTTATTCGTGTTAACATTTAGTGCCATTTTCTTTTGAGCAGCTTTCTTCTGATTGCCATGCAAAATTTTATGTAACATGAATATTTCCATTTTAAAATAATAGGATGAACTTGTTAAAAAAAAAAGAATTTTAAAATGCTGTACATGTCCTGTGCAAAAATGAATGGGGCTTAAAATGCATATGCCTCATCTAGTGCTGTGGAGAATGTAATGTGAAATTTTCTGAGTATTTTAATTTATTATTTTTAATGTAACATACTCAAATAATTGTGATTTTAACTTCTTTATCACGTTTTTGTCAGTTTTTTAATGTGTATGTTTTTAGTTTTTGTAAATATTTTTTTTCCTTGTGGTGCTCAATCTGCTGTGATAGCTGTCATTTCTATTCAATGCCATCCATCATATAGTTGTGACATTAAAGTACCTTTGTACTTTGCTAATGGCTCTCAGCATCACTTGAGAATAATAAATTATAGTTGAAGTTTGAATTACTTTAAATAAATATCTTTTACTTACATTTTTGAGATTTTTTCTTGTAGTTGAAAACATTTACATTATTGTTGTAATCATAATGTATAGTAGCAATGTCGGAAGTCTATTAATCATATTCTTATCAGTGTAATCTTTGAGATTCTTGTCTAACAGCCAGAAGTGGTTTTTTTTGTGTGTGCGTGCGTGCGTGTGTGTGTGTGTGTTTGTTTGTTTGTTTTAGTGTTAGTGTTAGTGTTACCTTTAGCAATGAATATGGGGATTTTACTTTTATATATTATTATTTTCGTATTCTGTCTTCCGACAAGCTGTGTGTGTATTCCTTTTGTAGGTGCTGCAATTTTAAGTATATATCTTCTTGCTTTTTCTTGCAAAATGTGGTATGTTATTAAGGGAAGTATTTTAAGATGCAAAATTATTATTATAAAAGGAGGTAGAAATTTTCTGAAAATGCTTTTAAAATGGTGTAGATAAAATTTGTGTATTCAGTTAGGGAATGGGAAAGGTCATAGTCTGTTGGTGCGAGGTCTAGTGAGTATGATGGATGGGGTAGTGTCTCCCAGCCCAGTTGCTGGATGGAGTCCCTGGCCTTGCGAACCACGTGCGGCCTTGCATTGTCATGGAGGAGGAATACGCCGTTATGATTGACTAATGCTGGCTCTTCATGCATTAGTGGCTGATGCACACTTTCCAACTTCTGCGAGTAGAGACCTGCCGTGATAGTTTGGCCCACTGGCAGGATCTCATTGCACACCACTTGGCGACTATTCCATCAGATACAGAGCATGATCTTGCGTGAGTGGAGAGAAGGTCTCGCAGTGTGAGGCACAGGTTTCCGTGGTGACAACTGATGTCTGGAATGCCAGGGTGTGTTGTACTGGACTCACTTTTCATCGCTGGTGAGTACTTGATCAAATATCAATGCATTGTGGTGCTGAGTAAGAAAGGACAAATAGGCAGTGACACACTGTTACTTGTTTGCATCAGACAGTAAGTGGTGTACCCACTTGCTCAGCTTGTATGTCTTTCCTATGTGTTGCAAATGGAGTCTGATCATTTCATCAGATACCTGGAAGTGTGTAGCAAGCTCGCCACATGTTTGGCTACTGTCGCTCTCTATGGCTGCTCTCAGGGCCTCTTGTGGCTGACTGCTGCATGGTGCATCGCTAAGAGACATAGTCTCTGACTTGAAGTTCTGGAACCATTGCGTAGTGGTTCGTTCGTTAACGGCATCATCCCCCAAAGGCCTGGCAAATTCGGCGACTTGATTTTGCTGCTTACAAGCCCACTTTAAAGTCATACAGCAAACAACTCTGAACGAGCACCTTTGACATGTCCATTTCAATCAGTCGCTGTGAGTGAGTTATGTTTGAAGTACCCATGCAACATGCTTTTATATTCTTGGTCAATGTCTGGACGCCCATTCCAAGCACTTATCACCAGATTTGGCAACTATTTTTATGTTGGGGTTCATTCTTTCAGTGTCAAATCAGAAACGGTAAGAACATTTTTGGTAACTTTGTATTATATGTCGTGAGAGCTGCCACAGACTCCATTCATGATTATCAGAAATCAGTCTTGGAATATATCTTGTAGGAATACAGTAAGAGAGTTTAATGAAGTGTCCTTCTTTGAATTTAATTCAGATTTGGGTATAAGTATTGTCCCTCACAATTGTCACCTTCTTCCACTGCTCCTTCTACACATCAGGTAAGTCATTTTAGCTATACACTGCAAAAAAAGTTCCAACTCTCTGTGTCTTTATTATTGAGAATTCCTTTTTTGGGGGGAGGGGACAAACTTGAGGGTTGTTACTACTTCTAGTGAATCTAGTATAGATATGAAGCATTTGCTTTTATCAGAATTTCTGCCCAAGAAAATTGTACATCTCAGCCAAATATCTCACTTACTCATAATGGGGAATTTTGTTAAGGGCAGCCCAGTCACTTTTTGGTACTAAAAAACATTAAAATTAGGCACCTTCATTAGAAACATTTGCATGACAGCAGTTAAATCATTCACAGTATTGTATGTCTAACTGATATCTTCATGAATCTGGCTATAGTACATATGCGGTTTGTATTACATACTTGAGTTTGGAATACTTGACATTTAGCTATTAGAAAGCTGCTTGACTGTCAAGTCTGACTTTCTTGTAGTGTATGCCTTCTGGCTGTAGCTTCACACAAGAATTTTGAAATGTTGAAAGCATTACTTTACCTGCATTTGTATTAAAGAATATGGGTTTCACTTGGTGGAAATCTTGATATATTCAAGAGGTATCTTTGTAGCTGTTCAGTAGTTCAGTTCAGCATCTCACTTATTGCCTGCTAATTATGTCTTTTATTCATTTATTTATTTATTTATTTTGAAAATGTAGAAATGTTGGGAAAACTGAAAATGTTGGCTTTAGGTAATTTTTTCTGAGAGTGCTGTCATCTAGCACTGTTCGTTTCATATTAGATTTGAGTGCAGGATTGTTTATCTTGGACCCCTGAAATTTCTGACTAGACTGCCTTTGTGATAATCTGCACTGAACTGATTGATTGAGTATGTTTTTCTTTTCCTGAAATAAGTTTTTGTGCTAAAGTAGTTTGGTTAGTGTTTCCTTTTATGAAGTTTTTCTTTATCATTTTGGGATTATAATGACAGAAAAAGCTGCTAAATAAGAAGGAGGGGGAAAGGTACTTACTTTGATCAAAAAGGGCTATAAAGTATGTTTAATTTGATAATCTGAGCTGTTTCCGTGAAAACAGGTATATTTTTCTATATGTGTAGCACTCTGCAAAAGGTTTTCATCCAGAGTATTGCATATTAAAAGCTTTAAAATGTTATCAGTTAGTGTTATGCATTCAACCACCAAAACAGTATCATGAAATAGAGGAGAAAATCTCTATTCCCCCACTGAAAGTTTCTTACTGAAAACTTTTAATCAGTAAGCAAAAATCCATTAATTTTGGAGATGAAAACAAGCCCAATACTTCACTTCCTTTTCAGTACACAACAAACATCAGCTGTACTTGTGCAAATTATTGGAAAATGCTTATGTGCAGTACTTCCAAGTGTATCTGAGACAAATGGTTATTTGCCAATTCCTTCCATTTGCTAATGTTTAACAGCCCAGCCGTTTGCTAGGCAAATGTCCTGATAAATCATATTTGATGGAATTTATTAAGCGCCGCAAAATTACCGTATGTTCACTTATGCAGATTAGTACTACCGGAGTCTAACTCTTTTAAATCATCTGTGTATGAGATTGGAGGAGTACATTTTACTAGAAAATACTGTATTTACCAAAAAATAAGAACTGTGTTCTTTTTTTTTTCCTGTATTTCTTTTCTAAAATTTACTATAGTCTTATAATTGGATATTTTAATTATCTTTGCAGAGTAATTACACTGAATCACTATGCACAATACTTTAAATACTAAATAAACTGCATAGATAGTTATAGTATATGTAAACTGCATAAACCTAGATTTCACATCTCCCCTTCCCTCCCCTCCTTAGTTTTAAGTTGAAGCAACATTTGAGAGTAATACTTATTTGAAAGGATTTTTCAAATTAGCTTGCTTGAATTCAGTTACAGTTTTAATTGCTTCAATGATTTTGACTTTTATTTTGCACATTATTTGAAGAATCTATGGTATGGGCTGCATTTTGTTGTTGATCAACATTGAATATAATAGATATTAATAGTTTAATGGTGTCCCAAACTCTTTTCCTTTTTCATGACCCGGTTGTGTTAATATTTTTCTTTCACGACCCAATAAAAATGTTCATACCTTATTGGTAAATTAAATAAATTCCAATGATTAAATATTTTTCTTTTATTGTGAAAGTAACAAAAATATAAAAAATAAAAAAAAGTTTGACTGGGAAGTGTGATGTTTCTCAAATAGGATTTTAGGTTTACAGAAAAAGATAACATTATACTTTAATCTGGTTCGACATAATTGGTTTCTGTATTGATTTTTTAGGAAAATGAGAGTCGAGAAAGCTGTTTCACATTTTTAAGTTATAACAAAAGGCATTAGAAACATAATGACCTAAATGTTTAGTTAAAATGTCACCGGTAGAGGGCGCTGATGACCCGAAACACAAGGAATAGTACGCTGCGTTAATTTTTTCTTGCAATAACAATTGTTTAACATCACCTCAAAAACATTATACGACACAACTAGGGAGACTCACAACACCCTTTGCAGTTGAATGCGACATGTCAGAATGAATTGCAGAAACTTCATGACATAGAATCTTTGAGTTCGGCCACTGTTAAAGGGGATGAACTGTACACAAGTGATTTCAAATAGCCTCACAACCAGAAGTTGAGCAGAGGGAGGTCGGGTGATTGTGGAGCCCATGCGCTCTTACAACATTGACTGATCACTCTGTCTTCACCACAGGTACTCAATAGGAATTATTTTACTGAATTGGCAGAATAGGGAGAGAAAGTGCATGGTGGAGATACTGCTGTTGAGACCAAGTGGTGACCGCTTAATTTGAGCACTGGAAAGTTCCTGTTACTTTCAAGGGGGTACTGACTTTGTCGAGTACAATGTGCTCACAGTTGTAATGCGTTCTAACAGTTATACAATTAAATTTTTAAAAAAAATGATGCTATAGATGCTACATTACCAAGTGCTTTGCAAATTTGTAATATTATGTACTTCTGCTGACTCAAAATACAGTGTGTATCTGAAATGCTTCAACAAATTTAGAGGGATGATAGTACTCATCAAGACGAACAAAAATGCAATGGTACATGGGGGACGTTTAAAGGGTGAAAATCGACAAAATGCGTATGGGGATGGACAAACTGAGACAAGAAAGAAACACTCCAGAAAATCATTTATTACAACGCAGCTCATGTTGTCCAGAGAAAACAAAAATTTTACAAAAATTGTTTAAAGTGTCGACCGCGGGCATTAGAACGACTGGCAGACACGCTCGAAAATTACGGGAATTTCCTGGATATCTATCTTCTGCAGCGGTCATAATATGCTACTACTTCTGCCATTTCTAGTGGCGTCTCATAAATAAGTGCAATAAGCAATATTTTATCTGTGCCCAGAACTGTCTTTTTTCTGGGCATCACGAGCTGTGTTATTCTGTGCAATAAGTAATTTTCTGGGTGTTTCTTACTTGTCTCAGTTTGTCCATCTCTAGATGCATTTTCTCGATTTTCACCCTTTAAACATCATTTGCGACCCCATGTTCCATTGCATTTTTTGTTCGTCTTGATGAGTACTGTCATCCCTCTAAGTTTGTTATAGCATTTCAGATATACCCTGTATATTTTAGATGCTTTTCACTATTGTGGTACATGTTAGGTATACAGATATATCGGTTTTAACGAAAGTTTCCCGGCACCGCAAATATTTTCTGTGCAAACAGTTCGCGTTGGCTTGTTTAATCATATTTTGTCAAACATAGCTTGGCATTTGAAAGAAAGAGACTTGCTTTAGAAAACAGTGTTGTGAAACTTGTAAAAATGTATCGTTAACATTAAGTACAAGGTGTTTGAAATGGAACTATCATTTACTTCCAGTTCTGTTGCAAAAAGTCAGCTACAGAATGTTGTCACCAAATCATGTGTACAGCTTTATGAACTAATGTATATCATATACACTGTGAAGGTTTGGTACCGAAAGTTAAAAAACAAGGACTATGACATTCAAGAAGCAGAGCGCTCTTCGGCCTACTGATGTTGATGAGGCCCATCTGCGAGAACTTGTAGAAGATCAGTATCCAACCACTCGAGAGCTTTCTTAAAGAGTTAGACGTTAGTGCCGTGTCCATTAATCTCGCTATGCATCGCCAAACCTTGACGAACAAGTTCAATCGCTGGGTGCCGCATGAGCTGACTCAAGCAGATAAGGACGGACGTGTTCGGGCTTGCACTAATCTGCTCGAATATCAACGCAAGGTCAAACTTCTGGACCGGATCATCATTGCATCATTTGCAGAAATTAAAGGATATTAATTTCTGCAATCGTATTTATGTAGCTTAGGAAAATTAAGACTCAAATCTTTCATAAAGGAATTTCAAAATCTCACTGTGATAACTTGTGAATTTGCACATTGTAAAGCATTGAGTCGTTAAAGTGAGGTTCTTGACACCATCCAATGCCAGCGGAAGACAAACTGATTTTAAAGGAAAAGGTAATTTCATGGAATTCTTTCTATAGGGATTGACCTCGTGTTCTTTGGCGTATTCAAATAAACTTGCTCTCTATATACACTGCTCGACATTCAAAATACAATACCAAGAAGGAGTGGTCAGAAATTTATGCAAATTTTAGAGTAGATGCACGTCACTGAGTTATGCGCAGCTCTCCGACGCACGTGAAGTAAGATATAAGGGAAAGAACGTGCAGAATGGTCAATATTCGTGTCGTTATTTCTGCCAGACGAATTATCGAAGAAAGCTAGCTAGTTTTTGTCCCGGAGGATACGTGTAATAGAAGAGAATGCCGGGCCCCCGTCAACGAAGGCACTTCCAGCAGATAGACGATTTTACGAGGAGTATGGTAATTGGACTGAGAAGGGCGGGTTAGTCCTCGCGTCAAATCGTAGCTGATACCCACATGGATGCTAGCACGGTGCATCGGCTATTGAGAGCATGGTTGGAACAAGGGAATGTGAGAAGAAAAAGGGGTGCAGGTGCACCCAGAGTGACGTCAGCACGCGCCGATCGACGCATCCGCCGACAAACTGTGGAGGTCCCGCAAGTCACTTGTACCGCGATTCTGCAGCATGTGCAAGATACCCTGGATGTTCCCGTGTCGAAGAGAACCATTTCCCGTCGATTGGTTGAACGTAGCCTGCGCTCACGGCGCCCGTTAAGAAGACTGTCATTGACCCCACAGCATAGACACCAACGTTTAGAATGGGGCCGGAGTGGAGTGATGTGGATGACAAAATGGCGAAACGTCGTGTTCTCAGATGAGTCACGCTTCTGTTTATCCAGTGACAATCGCCGCATACGTGTGTGGCGTCGACGTGGAGACAGATCTAATCCGGCAGTAACCCACCGCGCGGCAACGTGGCATAATGGTTTGGGGCGCTATTGCTTACGATTCCAGGTCACCTCTAGTTCGTATTCAGGGCACTATGACGGCCCAACGATACTTGGATAATGTTCTGCGGCTGGTGGCAATTCCCTACCTTCACGGGTTGCCTAATGCAATTTTTCAGCAAGATAACGCCGGACCACACAGTGCGCGCATCTGCCAACATGCTCTGCATGGTATACAGATGCTTCCCGCCACCGTACTCTCCTAACCTGACACCAATCGAACATGTGTGGGATGTGATTGGACGCCGTTTGCAGACTCTGCCTCTTTCAGAAGACGAACTGTGGCAAATGGTTGAAAGGGAATGGAGAGCCATCTCTCAGGACACCATCCACACTCTTATTGGCTCTATGCCTAGACGTGTTTCTTCGTGCATCGCTATCCGCGGTGGTCCTACATCCTACTGAGCCGACGCCGTTTTCGCTCTGTATTCTGACTATCATTTTGAAATAAAAATCACTTATAGCTGCTTGCTGTCTCTGTCGTTTTTCCAAATTTCATCACTTTCTGACCACTCCTTCTTGGTGCTGCATTTTCAATGTCGAGCAGCGTATATACAGGGTGGTTATAATTAAAGTTACCATATTTAGACCTATGTAGAGTACGTTCTGGTAGATCTATTTTAATGAAACTTGATATGCTGTGATATGGAGCATGGGGAAAGAAAAACTTCTTCAGCAACAAGTTACTTCTGTCTTACTGGAATGAGAATGTTAAGAGACAAGTCTTCATGCAAGTTGTTGCACCATCTCACATTGCCGCGCAGTGAAGGCAATTGAAGATTATTATGTAATTTTGAAAAGTTTTCCAATTCTGCGGACTTGAAATCCCTGTGACTTCTGCTTGTGGGGATTCCTGAAATATCGTGTTTATGGATTAAAAGCATGCATAACACGTCATGTTGCTGCAAATGATCAAGAAACTCTTCACGCTACTGTTGAACATGCTCTTGCAAGCTCTGAAATGTGATTGACGCAAATGGAATGCACATTGAACAAAATCCCTGATTAAATAAAGTTTTGTATTCTCATTTTTATGTCTTTTATTGTTCTTCATGCGTCTTCTTCTCACCTGATAGTCGGAATTTGAACTATTACTTTTCATTGCAGTTTTCTATTCCCCATAACCCGCATAACATATATACCAAGTTTCAATGAAGAAAGTCTACCAGAACGCGGCCCTACGCAGATCTAAATAGAATAACTTTAATTATAACCACCCTGTATATTATGCATATTTAGCAGCAGAAAGCCAATTCCTATAGAGTCTCTCAAAGTATTTGAAAACTCTGAATAATTGCGCTGCTTTTTACTGTAGGGCAAACAAATATATTTTTTTTTAATGTAATTGAAGCAACTTTATGTTTTCATTACTCTTTTTAAATTAATCTTGAATTATTATATATTATTTATTACTGCTGTCTTTCAGATCAATAAACAAAAAAACAGGGTCTACCTCGCCATATATAATGATTAAAATATGGAACGCCAAAGTTTATCATATAAACAGCTGAGTTTCATTCAGTTTACCGTAGGAGTTACTGATAGTATTTACGCATGACTACGATGATTATAGTAAAGTGTATATTCTCAAAACTGAATAATGCAGATTTTCCGTAATTAGCGTTAGTACTAATAATTGTATTATAAATCGGAATTATTAATTTATGCAAATTTCTTTTATGCTTTTACATAATAAACTCTTTAAAATTGTGTTGAATTTAAACTTTAGCTGTTGAGTGAATAGTAAAATAGTATGCGTGTAAGAAATGTAGAAATATTTAATGTAAGCAATTCAAATTAGTTATCTAATGAAATGAATTATGTAACATTTTTAATGAGCAGAATTATTGAAATATATTGAAGTTCTGCAATGTCAGAAAGTTATTTTAAATGTATAGTTTCAATATCGCATAAAATTGGAATTTTTCAGTAGGGACATAATGGTAAAAGAGAAAACATGTTTTATATAACTATGTAACAAATTTTCCAAAATTTATAGTCAAGATGGAAACAGAAGAGAAAGTGAAACATAAAACTGGCAAAGAAAAAACTTTGTGTTTGGCGTATATTTCGTCAAGACCTCAATCGATTTCGAGGGCAAACAGGTCGAAGTGTCTCTTCACCAGGAGCAAAGAAATCTGCAAGCCAGGAAAGCAGAGAGAGCAACGGTCCTCTTTATATCCTGCGGTAGTAAAGCAAACGAGAAGGTAGTGCCCTCTGTCTGCAAAAATGTTAACGAAATTGAAAAATTAAATGAGTAGATTTATAAAAAGATTCGAAAGGTTTGAATTGGACTTAAAGTCAATAACTAAACAGTCTTTATGAATTTGAAAAACTTCAAGAAAATCCAATTTACTATTTGAAGAAGCTTTTTGAATGATTTTTTGCAGACCCAAAGTCAAAATCTTTAAATTTTCAACTATGATTAATTATCGAAGACTAGTTTCGAATTTCGGACATAAAGTTTCGTGTTCCTTGATGTGAAACTTTAATGCACTTTTAGTTTGGCCTATATATCTCAAACCACACTGACACGATATGCTATAAATTCCCCAAGAATTAATGTCAGAAATGGAATTTAAGAATTGAACCATGGATTTATTGACAGGAGAGGAAAGGACTTGAGAACTGAACTTCTGGAGAATCCATATCATTTTATAACTGACAGAAGGATGAAATGGAAGCAGAACAATGTCATTAATTTTATTTTTAAAAGCGGGATGTCTTCTTTGATGATAAGTTGAAATTTTTTCAAAAGCTTTATCAAAGACCACGAGAGGAAATCCTCGATGAGTATTTATCGAATGCTCCTGCTACTATTCAATAATCCTCGAATATTGCAAGTGATGTCAAATAATTTAGTTCAATAGCAAGCAAGGGGTCTAAGGAACAAAATTTGAGTGCCCGATGTACATAACGGTAAAAAGAAGATACTGTTGCGTGCGTACGGGTTCGTCGTTAAAAAAAGTTAACAAAATTTATTCTTTTCACAAGAAATAAAACAAAGTGCTGAAATATTTCCTCAGAGATATTAGTACAATATCACAATATCTGAAACGTTAAACAGAATTCACTTCAAAACAGATAAAGTTAATCCAATCTCACAGCGAATTCACTACAATCAATCACAGCATTAAGTAAACAAACAGTTCGCTTAAAACAGCTACAACTACAACAACTGAGATGAGGTGTTTTAATTCGGCTTATATAAGCTTTTTAATTATTTACTAGAACATTCTGGTAAAACCTGGATTTTTCTCAATTTTTGTGGATGGCAACAGCAATTACGAGATGAACAGCATAGAACCGAGTACAATTAGCAATAGGTGGAATGAGCGGTTTTTTAAAAATGAGCGGTCGTCTGGAGTGATGTCGCACGCAGTCTTCATAGCTGCCATCAGACTGGCAACGTATAGTGTTCAGCGATGTATTCCTTTCACTCTTGAAGCAGATGACCACCGTGTTCGCGTCTGGAGAGGACGGAGCCAGCGTGGCAGTCAACCATAACCCTTGGTGTAATGATGTGGGGTGCTATTTCTTATGACAGCAGGTCATCTTTAGTCATCCTCCGTACATCTTTAACAGCTGAACGATATGTTGATACCATCTTGCTCCCGGTTGCATTACCCTTCATGGCACGTCATCCTGGGGCCATTTTCCAACAAGATAACAACAGGCCACATACCGCTCGCATATCCCTGGACTGTCTCTGTGCGGCTGATACTCTTCCTTGGCAGCAAGGTCACGAGACCTTTCACCAGTCGAGCATGTCTGGGTTATGGTAGGCCGCCAGATTCGAGCACCACAAAATATCGCAGGTCCGGAGCGACAACTGATGAATGCCTAGCAGAATGTGTCTCAGGATGGCATTAGGAACCTCTACCACTTCTTGCCTCGACGAATTCAAGCATGCATTGCAGCCAGGGGCAGTTCGACCAACTACTCATTTGAACTCTCAGTGGGTGATTGTGAGCCGTGAACAGGTACTATGACCTTGATTTTTTAATCATTTTATTATCTGTGTATGAGCTATACACATATACAGTTTCATCAAAAACAACCACTTCCTTCATGGTGCTTCGATTTTTTTTGCAAAAGAGTGTATATATACACTCATGTCCATAAATTAAGGATAATGCAAAAGCAGGCAAAGGAAGAGTTAGAAGCAAACAAATTTGACTTATTTGTAAAGCTTATTTATTAAACAAAAGGTAAAGAGCAAAAAAAGATCCTATATGTTTGATATTACTAAAAAAATTAGCGATTTTTTCTCCCTGGAGCAAATCACAAAAAAACTTATTTGCAAAAAACCAATATTACATGGTTGGTACGATTGTTAATACATTGTATGTCTCCCAGACGATGCAATACAGTCCGTACAACGCCTAGGCATGCTGAGTATCAAATTATCGATCTGCTCTTGGGGGATATTACACCACTCAAAAAGCAATACTCTCCGAAGTTCCGGTAGACATGTAGGAGGAGGTTGACGGGCTGCAACTCATCGGCCAAGCATGTCCCACACGTGCTCTACTGGATTCAAGTCCGGTGAGAATGCTGGCCAGTCCATACGGGTGATATCCTCCGAATGAAGGCATTCGCTTACGATGTTTGCACGGTGAGGACGGGCGTTGTCATCCATAAACAAAAATTGTGCGCCCATGGCGCCCCGAAACAAACGTACATGTTGTTCCAGAATAACGTTTCGATAGATTTGGCTTGTCATGGTTCCAATTTGAACATGCAGGTCAGTTCTGGAACCCATAATAATTCCACCCCAAACGAGCACTCCTGCACCAATGTGTCGTTCAATGATGTTTTCTTGGTGGTAACGGGTACTTGGAGCTCTCCATATGAAAGTCCGGCGAGAATCAGACTGCAAGCTAAACCTGGACTCATCGGATAAATCACACAAGCCCACTGTTTCGGTGTCCACAATGCATGCTCTCTACTCCAGGCTAACCGCAGGCGACAGTGAGTTGCAGTAAGTGGAACGCATCTGACAGGTCTACGAGCATATAGACCAATCTGCCCTAAGCGGCTGTACACGGTCTGCCTTGAAATTGTCGTGCCAGTGGCTGAAGAGAGCTGACGAGACAGGTCTGAGGCTGTTCTCTGCCTGTTTCTTTTGGCAGTAACTGCCAAATACCGGTCCTCATTCGGCGTTGTAACTCTGGGGCGACCTGTGCTGTAACGTCTACTCACATTACCATCATCTTTCAATCGTTGCCAAAGCCTGGAGATGACACTCTGGGCAATTCCAAGTTCGTCTGATACTTCCAGTTGGGTACGCCCACATTCCAGACGGCCGATAATTCTATCACGTAAAAATCATCCAAATGCGTCCTTTGTGTCATAGCTATTCGGTTATTGCACTGAAATGCTTATAAAGCGCCTGCGAACAATTTTACTTCTTTGCCTGTATATCACTCTCTTACACTCTCGTCATTGTGACGTACCATCGATGTCTTCTGGTTACTTCCTGAAATTTGCATATGATTCTTGAAGATGTGTGTAGTGATTTTACAGGTGATATATTTATTTTAGAGTTCGATTTCCGCGTGACTCCGAATTATCCTTAATTTATGGACATGAGTGTATATGTATGTTTCACATCGTGAAGTTTAGTTTGTATTCTTTCTCATTGCTACGTCGTTTATGAATGGTTTCTTGAAAGACATATGATCAGTACTGTATTGTAATCAGTATATATTGTAAAAGTAAGTGTACAATGTGAGTGTCGCTAAAACTCAGAAACGAATTCCGGTACGATCAAGATAGTCATGTGGCGTGGTAGTTCTCTATGCCCCATCCATGAAGAAGGTTCCAGATTTTACTTGAAGTGCGTGCTTTTTAAGATATAAGAGCTGGAAGTTTCTCCCTCTATAAATTTCTAAAACAGTCCAGACCATTCGAGAGCCTTCCACAACATTCCAGAACATCCCGAAACATTCTGGAATGTTCGTAAATAGTCTGGAACTTTCGGGAATATCCCAGATCATTGTGGAACATTCCAGAACACTTTCGAATGTTGTGGAATGTTCTGGAACATTGTGGACTATTCGAAGTCTTTTTTGTATGGGTGGGGCTACCCATTGGTAGGGGTGTATAAAGCAAGATCCGTCGGGGGTTCGAATATAAGTTTCGTATCAGTGAAGAGCTTTGAGTGAATAAAAACAAACAGTGAAGTGCGTGTAATCAAAATGATACAGTGACTGAATATAAATCGAAAATAAAGTGTATAAAGTGTACCTTAGTGTATTTCTTAATAAAAAGTTGATTCGATTTATATTCTATAGAATGCCCAAACGTAAATGAGGAGGAGATCTTGCCAGTTCTGAAGCAAAATGGCGAGAACATAAAGAACAGCTAAAAAACGAAACAGTCGAAGAGCGCGAAACACGTTTTCGTTCCCAACGAAGGAAAATGAGCACCGTGAGAGGCAGAGAAACCGAAGAACAAAGAAATGAGCGAATTGAAAAAATGAAGAATTGCGACACAATCTTATAATAAAAGATTGCGGACGTAAAGCCTCCCATGAAAATCTCACCCTACGAGAAGCGCGGACGAAGGCAAGTAAGCAGTACAACCTAACAAACGAAGCATTCCACTATGACCCCACGATAGAATATAACAAACACACCAATCCGGAGTGGCTATTTCAAAGGGCAATTTTGCAATTAAAAATAATATTGTAGACGATATCAACTTGAATATTCAAAAGAAAATTCCCGGTAAAAAGAGAATATACAAATCGATTGACATAATGGTAAGGGTTGAAGAAAGTGTTAACTTATCTACAGAATTTTTAAACTGTCTGCAAGTACCAGGAATGAGAAATGCCATTACACGACCTTTGACTGAATTGGATCTTCGATGATATTACCCAGAAATGTCAACTCACCAAAACTATGTAATGGAACAAGGATGGTCGTCAAACAGTAACATCATGGAAGCCGAAATTATGACTGGCAAGGACAACGGACACACAGTATTTATTCCCGGAGTACCACTGATATCTACTGATCTGCCATTCTAATTTAAAGACTGCAATTTCCTATTAAATTAGCCTATAGTTTTACAGTTAAGAGTGCGCAAAAACAAACTTTAAAACATTGTGGCATCAATCCCAAAGACTTTTCTCACAGTCAGCTATACGTAGCTGACTCTCTCGAGTAGGAAATTCGAAAAATGTGTATATATATATATCCCGGATAACAAAATTAAAAATGTTGTTTATAAACAAGTATTGTAAATAGTTAGAATATATTTTCAATAAAAAAAATTACCTCTTATATTTTATACACTCACGTTTGTGAAAATTGCAACACCATGAAGGACTTACGCGAGTGAGCTGAAATTTTCAGGAAATGCAAAGTAGCGCATGATATGCAAATGATTAGAATTGCAAATCCGTAGCGCATGCGTATGCTGAGCAGCGCCCTCTGAACGGCTGATGGATCCGAATAAATAGACGGCTGTAGCGAGGCGTGTATGGTTATCGGTGGTTATCTGCTAGTGGTAAACGTTAACTCAATCTGTACTTATGCCTCGTCGACGAAAGAGAGCGAGATTTGAACAACTTACAGAGTTTGAACGAGGGAGAATCATCGGCCTTCGTGAAGCTGGATTGTCGTATCGTGCAGTAGCCTCTCGTGTGCAGCGTAACAGCAGCACAGTGATGCGCGTTTGGAAGCAGTGGACGGACGAGTGTCGGACAACTCGGAAATCCGGGAGTGGACCCCGAAATGTGACGTCAGCTCGCGATGATAGACACCTGGTCCGCATGGCGCGGACGGACCGTACAGCTTCCTCTAGACAATTGGCAGCACTGTGGTCAATAGCTACAGGTGTTTCATTGTGTGCTTCATCAATTCGTAGACGTCTGCTGCAGTGTGGACTGCGCGCACGGACTCCTTTATACAGGATCCCCCTAACGCACGACCATCGCCGCCTGCGGCTACAATGGGCCAATCAGCATAGAGACTGGCGTGCTGATTGGCAGCATGTCGTGTTTTCTGACGAATCCCGCTTTAATTTGTGGTACCATGATGGCCGCATTCGTGTCAGACGCTATGCCGGTGAACGCCACCTTCCGGAGTGCATTATCGAACGCCACAGTGGACGAACACCCGGAGTTATGGTCTGGGGCGCCATAGCATATCATAGACGATCTCAATTGCTACGAATTGTGGGCAATCTGAACAGCAACCGGTATATCCGTGAAGTTCTACAGCCCGAAGCTGTTCCCTTCCTTCAAAGCTTGCCAGGCGCTGTATTTCAACAGGACAATGCCCGCCCTCATACTGCTCGGATTGTTAAATCCTTCTTTGCAGCGCAGCAGGTACAGCTTCTTCCTTGGCCTGCGTGTTCCCCGGATATGTCGCCAATTGAACATGTGTGGGATGTCATTGGTCGGCGTCTTGCTCGTGATCCTCGTCCTGTTGCGTCTGCAGACGAACTTTGGGTACGCGTACAAACGATATGGAATGCTCTTCCTCAGTCAGACATTCAAACTTTGTTTGACTCCATGCCACGTCGTGTAGCAGCACTTATTGCGGCGCGTGGTGGCCACACAAAATACTGATTCTGATCTCTTGTTCTTGTTTGTTTGCTTTGAACATTTAATCATTTATTTGTACCACTACCACTCAACTGTGTATTAAATTGCATTCAATTATGACGATTCCTTCTTGGTGTTGCAATTTTCACAAACGTGAGTGTAGTTAACATTTTATTCCAAGTGCCACACATCTCATACCAACTCTTTAAGCGAAGGCGGATACCCCAGCTAGTATTACATAAAGATTAAACAAAGGTGGATAAATTATTTTATTCATTTATTTTACAACATAACTCACACTTTGCGCAGCAATGAAAGTTAACAAAATAAATCAAATTGTAAAATCAACCAAAAATTCCATTGCACGCATTGTTTTGAGTGAAAACATTGTTAAACATTAATAATAATGCTTGAAACGTAATAATAAATTGCTCCAAATTTAACGCAAAAGAATGCATTTCCACTTGATACGATAAGCGCATCACATGCACATAGGAGGCAAACAGGAGAAGTCTTCCGAACGTACCTCGATATCCCACATGTTTCTTCTTGCCATACCATATCTACATCTGACTCCAGCCGAAAATTTCAGATGCGCATCTTCATGTTCATCATTTCATTTTAGTAGTTGGGTGACATGTTTATTATAATAAATACCCATTTTTATAAATACCCATTTGTTTACTTGATCTGATAATGCCAAGTAGTCTACAAACCCTAACAGAAGTGAAATGAATTATTGCTATATCCAAAGCAACCACGAAGTCGTGAAAAGGTTTAAATAGTCTTTTTATTTAAACAGAAGCAGAATACAAAGGCTGTCTCTTGTACAAAAATAGCAGCCAGAGCTAGTAGTGATGCAACTAAATAGAACAGTCAAATTTCAGTTAAATGTTGAACAGTAGTCAAAGACTAGACAAAAAAATTATTATACTAAAAGGTGGCTGACTACTCTACCCGAGCGTTAAAATCAAAATGTCGGGAGCGATAGAACGCAAAGCATAATCAGTGTAGTTTTCAGAGCTTGAAAGCAACGAACACATAGCGCACACGCGAAACCATAACACTTTCTGTTTCCAATGCCAGTGATTTTGTATTACGAAGTGCCTATGGTTCAAAACCATTTACCTCCTCATCAGAATTAAATAAGTGAGCAGAAATAGGGAAAATGCATAAGTTAATTTACTTGATCCACTCTAGAGGGAGCCACTTACATTCGAAAAAGTTTAGGGATAAAGTAAAAAGTTAAGATTAATAATATGAAATATTAGTTTTTATATACTTTTTTCTAGTTTTTATATTTTTAGAATTTTTTTTTTTTTTTTTAGTTTTTATACACAATACAAACACTAAAGCAAAAAGTGGATAGGAAAGATTTTAACGATTAATAGGCTCATTGGCATGTGGCGCAAAATCCCAAAACCTCATTTTAAATACTGGCTTTTCATTTACATTCTGGTGAAGAATACGGAAAGGAGAAGTTATAGTAAAGATGGCAGTCATAATAATTGATTAATTCAAAATAATAACCTTACACATTAATTAGAACTTTCTCAACTTAAATGATTAAAAATCTACCACGAGAAATGTTTACATACTTCTAAAATCTTGCGAACATTATACAGCACATAGGTTTCTCTTAACATGCGCAACAACAGAAATTCTCTTGGTATTGCCAAATTCAATGTGCAATATGACTTTATGCATCCAGATTATGAATTCTAGAAATGCGCATATACATCTTAGATGTTATACGATTTATTAAAACTTTAGCATTGCTCAAAAATGTCAGATCACGTATGTAATAATTTTAATAATTTAATTTGGCTGTTAGAATATATGTGTGTGTATAGAGAAAATATGTACCGAATTGCATTTTTCTGGACAACGTGATTCACATATTAGTGCAAACGGGATTAAAGCATATTTGATAAAAATACATATAATTGCGAAATAATACAGCCATGTTTCTTGATACTATGTTTTATCAAGTTATGAAGTCACTATAGTTGCTAAGTTAACTTTGCATTGTTTTTTTTTTTGCGGGGGGGGGGTAGGTTACTAATATACGAATTCTTTTTGGTACAGCCGTATATATGATCCTATCGAAAATATATGAAGAGCTCAAACAACAGATCTCATTCCCTAGTAGTGTAAGTTGTTCCTAATCTTCCAAAACACTTTCACTTTCTAATTGAAGTTTCAGTCGTTGTGAGAAACAATGACAGTTTCAATTTCTAGATAAAATGTTTATGAAAAGGTAAAAACAATTGCTGAAATAGAAACGCGTACTAAGTTCTGAAAATGAAAACTTGTATGAACGAAAACCTTCAACTAAAACTGGATCCTTTTCTCTGATTCTTTTCTTGTGAGATGACGCAAACAGCCTATGTTAAAAACTTGTCTTTGGGACCACTAAGCAATTAGTATGCTAGTCAGTCTCTTGAACTCGACCGTTAGAGGCTGCAATATGAGCTCTGTGACTTGGGAGTGGGAGAGAGAGGGAGTGTGAAAGGAGGAAAAATGTGATTAAAAGCATCTTCTTTACTCTCCGTTATTTTAAAGCACGATACTATTACTGTAGAAGCAATGAAATAGAATTAAAATAACCTTGACTTCAGGCAGAACTTTCACTGTGTCGAGTCGTAAAGAAAGGAATTTTTGAAGTAAACTGGTATTTTAGAAAATCTGAGTATGTCTAAAAATTTGTTTTTTCAAAAAGCATGTATTACTTTTGTGTGCCTCGCTGAATTATCATCTCTAGCAAGTAGACCACCACTGCAAACAGGTATGTATAAATGTTGCCGTAATGAAATCCTCTGTAATAAATAAAAAGGTTAAGAAAAGCATTAGTTTAAGAAGCAGAAATTAATGCTTATGCATAGCAGCAGTTTTCAAGATTATTTGGAATTATGTTGTTATACCGAGATATACGCATAGGGTGATTAAAAAATACGTGACCAAAATGTAAAGGCCGTTAAGAGAGATCGAAATAAGCATATATTATAATAGAATGTGCATCAGGAAATAAATAGCCCGTAGGGGTGGTACAGGACGCTGTTAAGCGGTCGGTAAAAGCTTTCATCTGGCATAAATCTTCATTTCCCATGCGTATTTCGAGCGATTTGGTTTAGTTTATTTGAATGTATCAAAGCACAATGGCTCTGCCTAAGATGAGAGATGTTGTCATGTTTATGGGAAACTGGCTCACACGGAGAAAATCACGAAAATTTCTTCGTTGACTTCAGTGCATTTTCAACAGTTCCAGACAGTTTCCATCGTTTTATTAAATCAAAGTTAGTTAAACGCTATAAATAAAGAATTTTTTGATGTTTCGAATACTTTTACCATATTTAAAAAGATTAATTATTAAATTTCGAACAGAGTTGGTCGTTAATTTGTATTGTCTTGCCATGTTAACTTTCAAATACGGAACTATCAATATAATATTAGTTTAACTAAAAATACCAAACGCAAATTATAATTTTTGCCACGTATTTTCATTTCAAACAAAACATTATAACAAGAAACATTGTCTACTGAAACTTCTCAATAAAACTTTGAAGTGTACGGATTGTTATGTGATTAACACTTTTTGAACAAATTACTTTATCACGAGGAATAATTTGATCATACGTACTTCGTAGTAAGTCGGTCTTAAAATAGAAGAAAAGTAATGTATAGTTCCACTTTTAAAAGGCTGTAAGAAAAGAACCGCCGGCCAGAATAACCTGAATATAGTATA
Source organism: Stegodyphus mimosarum (assembly GCA_000611955.2). Lineage (NCBI taxonomy): Eukaryota > Metazoa > Arthropoda > Arachnida > Araneae > Eresidae > Stegodyphus > Stegodyphus mimosarum. The sequence continues at coordinate 59,736 of KK116927.1, forward strand.
TATAAAGCAATGAGAACTTGTCAGGCGAAAGAAAAAAAAAATATATAATTCATAATTTTATCAACAGATGGCATTGCACTAGTCATAATATGTTAATTAAAAGACGTGACATGAGCACTATATGTTAGATTTAATAAAAAAAATGGAGTACACGCAGTTCCCGTTATTCTGCGTTTTAGAAGCTTGTCATGACTCTGTCAACGAAGGATCGGGCTCTCTTGTCAAGCTTTTTTACAAGAAAGGTGGCTATGCTTCAGCTGCCCTGTAGAATTTCAAGCCATGTCCTCTTCCAATGAATTAGAGATGTTTTCCGAGTATTAAGATTAGATGAATAGCATGAGTCAAATAACATCCAAAAATGTTATGAAAAATTAATAAATGAACTTTTGAATTAAAAGATATTAGGAACAATTCATTAATGAACTTTTGCATTTTCCTAGTTAAAGTTCTGTGAAAGTACTTATTTATACGTTTCTTATTATATTTGTATTTAATTACACTGCCGGCCATTTAAATTGCAACTCTATGAACGAAAGCAAATGCAAAAGAGATATTTATTGTACGTAAACAGTATCGCACGAAGGCAAAATGATTGAATTTGTAATCTATTTGGGGGTTTACAGGGGTGCGATATTAATAGAAACAGCTGCCATCCCTGGCTGCTAAAACGGCCCTTACCCGGTTAGGCATGGAGTCGAATTGGGCTTGGATGACAGAAACGGGCAACTCATTCTATGCTGCTTAAGTCTATGCCGATGGTGGACCAATCTCTCAGGAACCCATGACCAGATGTTTTCAGTAGATGACAGATCTTGAAGCCGTATAGGCTAAGTCAGCCATCGAATACCATATATATCGAAGAAGGTCAGAACGCAACGTGCAACATGTGGTCTTGCATAGTCTTATTGAATGATGGCGTTTGGCAGGCCTCGAAGATAGGGCACAACCTGTCGACGTAAGATGTCAGAAATGTACCGATCTGCGTTCAAATTACTGTCGATCCGAACTAGAGATGTGCGAACTAGAGATGTGCGTGTCGAGTACTCAAAGACTGCCCAAACCATCACACCAGGCGCAAGGCCCCTATTCCGATATGGAATGCAAGCAGGTGACGTGCGGTCTCCTCAGAGGCTCCAGACACGTATAGAGCCATCAAAATGCTGTATGCAGAAACTGAAAGGACGACACTGTGCCATTCCTGTATCCAGCTTTTTTGTTCGGTGCACCAAAGTTGCCGTCTTCCTCTATGCTGTATTGCCAACGGAAGCTGAAGTAATGGTCGACGCATCGTACGAGCGGATACTGGGCGTGCAGCAAACATGCCCATTTCCTGACTAATGGCCGGTGATGTGATTGTATAGTTTTGCAGGGCTGACCTCATAATATTTCTGTCGTCTTAGGCGTTATTCATGAGAGTGCGCTTATATCCTGCATATCGTTCAGTATGACCCTCAGCAACCCATTGATTCCATATTCGCATGACTGGTTAGATGACGGCCAGTGCGACGGGGAATATCACGGGAAATAATCCATAAGCAACAATCCTGCCTCTATCGAATTTCGACACTTGCTGCTAAGTATTTCTCCTCATTCGAGGCATAACACGATATTCTGAGCAAACTCGGACTTCACAAAGCGCTTTCCGAATGACAAATTCACTACACATTTCTTTTATACAGTGCTTCAGAGGTCATTTCTCCCTCCTGCGTCGTCTAAAATGTGCTGAAATACTAATCATTTGGCATATCCCGAACTCTTCTTCCTTTCATGTGATTTTGACGTCCGTCAGGTCATTCCTTCCTGGTGTTGTAATTTTAATGGACAACAGCGTAGTTCAATTCTATTGCTGATCTGAAGGGTATTTTTTCGTGTTGTTTAATGTTATCATTAAATTAATATTATCAAAATAGCAGTGGATAAACGCGATAGTTTTAAGCGGCGTCTGCTTTATTTTAGTTCAAAAGATGTTTCACGCCCTCGCAAAAATACCGCGGGTCATAATTAGAAATTTAGATATCAGAAATGTTAAAGAAAATGTTTGCACACGTTATAAAAAAATAAAAATAAAAATGTTTGCACACATTATAGAAAAATAAAATACAAAAAGCGTGACTCTCGAACGACAAAAATTGACGAAGATATTTGATTTTTTAACAGAGATCATAAATATCAGAATAAAAATTATCAGTATACAAAATTATCACCATAATAAATATTTCTGATATTTTAAGCGATTATATGACGAACATTTCTATGCAGATTATTAAAAAAATATTGATGAAATAAATTTTTCCAAAAAGGAGTTCTTATTCACTGAATCTTATAGAATTCCTGTTCTAGAAAAGTGAGCACTTTCGTGATTTTCCCTGTGTATATCATGTGTACGAGCCAGTTTCCCTTAGAAAATCCTCCAGGAAAGCATCCCTTCCCTTAGGCAGATAACCCTCGTGGGCTTTGCTGTTATCAAATAAACGAAACCAAATGTGTTCTAGAAAATATTGGCAAGCTTCAGTATTATCGCGCAACTAAATCGTGATATTTACTATTTGAATCAATTGAAGATAAGAAATATTTGCACTTTAAGGATTTTTCTACGACTATCAAATAATGATTCTAAAGTAATAAAACTTCATGAGAATATTAATAACATATTTTCGGATTTTGAAAACATAAAATTTCTTGCGTGAAAATTCTTTCGGCGTACCAAATATAACAAAATTATGAATTAAAGACACTAATAAATCACAAAAGAATACAATTAAATGACACAAATAGCGGAAAAATTCAAACTCCAATTATTTAAATTTATTCACTAACCGATTCCTGAACGCAAAGTAAAAATTATGTTAAAAATTACGAATTTTTTAACTTAAGTAACGCATTCATTTTTGTTATATGGAAGACAAAATTTTTGCATTTTATATTTTAAATACAAAATTTTCCTAAGTATAGGAAGCACAGGAACGTATAAAATGTTGAATTTCATATTTTGTTTTACAAAATTGATTACTTTAAATTAAAAAATGCCAAAACATGAATATTTGGGTCATTTAAAATATTTTTGTGATTGCAAGTATATGTCTATGACTAAGGATCATGAAAATAAAGACCGGATAAGAACTTACGTATACACGATGTGTATTTACAATACAATACAGGTTTAGAGATAGTGATTGCAAGCTTTATATCTATAATTATTGATGTTAAACATCTGTTTCCTATCACAAATTTCTTGAGTAAGGTGAAAAATGTTACTAAAATAAAGGCTCAGTAGCATTAGCCGAAATAATTTCGAAAAAAAAAAAAAAACTGTTATATAGCAGAATAGTTTTACATTTTAGTAACAGCAAATGATAAAATATTTTCTAAGCTTCGACTAAATAAAAACAACTGTTTTTCACGTCTTATGAGAAAATTCGCGGAAATAATTGATAAACGAATTTACTGCTTTAGGTTATTTTCTCATATCTGTCATTCACTTAAATTCAAGACTTTTTGAACAAATTTTCGTAGCAGTTGCAGTTATTTTATCGATTAAAAGTACCATCTTGGAAAGTATTTATTTAGAATATGTGTCCGATTTTTCAAATTACGGAACATTCCGTTATCGTTTTAATAAAGTATATAAACATTTTTGTTGGTTACACTTTGTAATTCAAATACATAGGCAATATATTTGGATTAAGCAATGAAACATTAAGTTTTAGACTAATATTTCTCATAAATAGTTCCAAAATTATTCATTAATCATTAAATAACGTATTTCAAACTAAAAATAAACGAATTACGAAAACTTTTTAAGTTTCAGAGAAAATTAGCATGTGGCACAAAACTTAAGGATAAATAATAACAACCTAACTTTCTTCTGTTATTTGTTTAAGTTTTTCTTCGATATATAAATAAAAGTATGCATGTTTGTCCCCAAATAATTATAAACTTCTTTATTTCTTACTATTATAACCTGACACTTGATATCATTTCGATTCTGATAAAGTTCGTAGCCTTGGACAGAAATTACTATTATAAATTATCTGCATTATAGATACTTATCAGTCAATCAGGTTTCCTTTTCTTATCAGTTTTCAACTGTGAGAGGAATCGCTCACTTATAAATATATTCTCAAACAAAGTGATTATTCTTGGGGCAAAAATTTCGTAACTGAGGTTATTTATTTTTTGACAAAATGAATCAAAATTAATAAAATCCATATCTTCTAATCTTTGACTAAGATTTGTTTCATACTGTAAATTAATTATCTCCATTTATAGATTTTCTCCTACATTATTCGTGTTTGTTTTTAACGGAAATGAAATCATTTGAACTCAGACTTCAGATTACTCAAATCTTGAAATCTTTAGGACACCGCATTTGTAACAAATACATAATTTAAATGCCTTTCTGGTTCACAAAAAATGGCTTAAGGAGAGCGTATGCAGCTCACATGCCGCCAGTTTGAGACCACTGACTTACAGCATCTGTTACGAACACCCTGTTCTTTTCCTTCCCTGTTCTACATATTTACCGTGCACTGCTCTAGCCCGCCAACCCATTGGGGCACTTAAAACACACGGCTTAGTAGGGTAAGATGGGTGTAAGAACTTCGAACCGCTGCCATGGCTGTTCTCCCTCAAAACTGAGGCGAAATCTGAAACAGTTAGCTAGGTTCAGTAATGTCTCAGTAACCTATGGTAATATACAAGTTCTAATCTAGCTTCTGCCCGTATCTGTGCACTGCTATAGTTTATTTTACTATGTACTACATGTCTGAAAATGCTCCTAAATTCGGCTTCACTCTGACTGATTGAATAAGCACTATGCGACGGTAGAAAAAGCAAAACAAGATCATGATTATTCAAGCCTAGTGGTTATTATGCTACAATTTCACTCTACTATTTTCGAAATGGTAAATTACAAAAATTTCCTGAAGCTTTTGTATCATTTTAAAACAAATTATGTAAATTTCTATTTCCAGAATTTCCAGAGAAATGTTATGAAGAATATGGCTGCTTTGAGACAGGTCCACCTTTTCATGACAACTTTCATCGCCCTGTAAGTCTCCTGCCTTTTAATAAGGAGTTTCTCACCACCAAGTTCTTCTTGTTTACACCACTGAACCCTGCTGTGCCTCAAATGATTGATTCAACCCTCATGTCTGTGACTAATTCGTTTTTTAACCCTTATATACAAACGAAGATCATTATTCATGGATTCAATGTTTTTCCTACGGAAAACAATGCATCTTACGTAAGTAACGATATACTGTTGTTTCTGCACTGGTATAGGGAATATTAAATTAAAGAATAAGATCTTAATCGCGCAAAAAATCAAAAAGAAGAAATCTTTTAAAGAAGTTGCATATTTATACGCTAATAAATGGTTTTCGATTCTTATTGTCAATTTTATGAGCTATTAAGCTTACTATGAACTTAATAATAATATTAGGTATTTACATATTATCCAGTGGACTGTGAAAATTAGCTACTATCAAAACATGAAAGTTGGCAGAAATCTCCCGAAAACTGCACCGATTGTTCCTGCGGAATTCTGAGCGCATTTCTATGCATATCTGTTCTAAGCCGCATTTTTTCTTGCAATAAAGCATTCATCATTCTCTCTGCATAATTCACCAAATAGTCACTGCTGAGGAAGTATTCAATGTTCACATTGTTCTTGGTAAAAAGGTTTTCATCGATTTCTGTTATTTTCTAAGGTTCTTTGATTTAATGGAAAACTTTGTTTAGAACATCATTAATACAAACTTCATTCAAGTGATTGTTCTAACCTATTGCTGTTCATCGGCCATATCCTATCACTTTTTTTTAAATTCTAAAGATCTTAATTCCCTCAGACAGTTATAAATGCATCGGAGTCCAGTAACAAATATGATTCTTCAGAGATCGAACCCCCTTTTTTTCCAAAATGTAGCGAAAAAATACAACAATAATAGTTAATTTATACTCTGGTTCATAAAAACAAAAGGTGGCTTATCGAGAATCAATATTAGTTATACCAAACGAAAGCATAGACGTTATGAGTGTGTTGTGATCTCACTCTTATCTGTATTTGGCTCTAAACACGCTGCCTTGGCGAGAGTTTCACAGTCGGCGGAATGATGATGCGTAAGTACTTAATATTATTATTCATGTTAATTATGAGTTATTAAGTTTTAAATAATACGGCTGTTTAG